>WNHD01003276.1:0-13027 GCA_011057455.1 Ganaspis sp. Gsp50
AAAGAGTAAACTTCTTCGAGTTCCCCAGCTTGAATGGTTGCATTTCAAAATTTGATCAAAATATATTCTAAAAGCTGGATTTCTAACGTTTGAAATGACCTACTATACTTTGTATTTATTCCCATCCAAAGTACTTGTATGACGCCTGTTCAAAAGTACTCATTTGAGCGCTTGGACGTTCTAACTTTAAACACATTTTTCTCGAAATAATGATTTTCAAAGTCTGTGAACACTATCACTCGAAAACTACTGAGCCGATCTTAACCAAATTTGGCACACTTTTTTAACACATAAAATACCCGCCCGCAACGTTTTTCTTTTCTTTTTTTTCTTCTTTTTTTCAAGAAACAGTTACAAAATGGGGGCATTTTTAGGCGAAAAACGGGTGTTTTGCACTATTTAATCGTCAAAAATTCTAATATTAAAAAATAAAAAGAAAAAGGAAAACGTTGGGGGCGGTAAAAATTATCCTTCTAATAAAATGTACTCCATTTTTTTATTTTAAATAAAATGTCGAGTAGTTATGATGTTTACCGCAAATTCCATTTTTCGGACGACGCCGTCAACAATGCTTCTTCAGTTCCATACATCTTTATATTTTTTAACAAGAATTTCCCAAAATGTTTTTTAATAAGTACCTAATAATGTCTAAGAAGAGTTTTTATTAAAACATTTACCGTTGCTTTAAAAAAAAATCACAAAAATGACCTTTTTTTCTGCCTTCCGGACCATACCTCCCCCTCCCCCTTAATTTAACCATGAAGTAATTTAGCCGTTAATTAGTTTTATCATCGATTGATTTAACCATTGATTAATTCAATCATTCATTAATTTAACAATTAATTAATTCAATCATCCATTAATTTAACAATTAATTAATGCAATAATCTATTAATTTAACGATTATTTAATTCAATTGTATATTATTCCACGATCGATTAATTAAACTATCGAATAATCAAATCATATATGTTGATTAAATGATCTATCAATTCAAAGATTTATCAATTCTTTTTTGAGAAATTGTTTGTGAATGGCATTATTTACTCTTAAATTAAACACGCATATTTTTGAAATACCAGTTGAAATATGTTCTGTTGACAGGGGTCAGTGTTGTAGGTTCAGAATTGAGATTCAAAATCGATTTTGTCTTTAATTACATTTTTCGAAAATTGGACAGAATTGAAAGGCTATTTGTGCTAAAGTGATATCTCTGTATAATATTCCCCTGTGTTTACGTAGTATTTGCGATAATATTCCATACGAACGTAAATCATATTATCCCACACGAAATTTACTCTTTATTATTAAACTCCTCTAATATTCCTAGTCATGATTCAATTATTGTGTGAATTCTGTTATTAAAACCACTCATCAGAAAGGTGTGATAACCCAAATAGGATATTCGTAGATAAGCAACAAACTAGAATTAATTATTTCAGTTGAGCACCAAACAAAAACTATTATTAATCCACTAATTAACCAGTTATTCCAATTAAAAATATAGGTACTCTTGTAATTGGTGATTGCTTAGTGTCAATATCAGCAATACATTATGATCGATTCTCCTATAATTATGGTAGTACCAAGTAAATATTTTTTTCAGTGTTGTTTTTCAATATAAACCTTTATTTTGCATTCATTAAATTAAAGTTATTAGACAGCTTTATTGTGTTCGAAAGTTTTAAATACATCAGACCTATTTCTTAATATTTGTGTTCTTACTTTTTCATCGGAAAAAGTTATACTGTACGGAAAATCCACTAAAAATTCCTTGTGGTAAATTAACATTCTTTGTGAAATTTCCATTTGTCATTTTCACATTCATTTTAATATGTTGCAAAGTTGCAAAGGATTGGAAGTTCTTAATTCAATTTAAATAAGATAGTTGGAATTTTTTCGATTCCAGTAAGACAATACAAGAATTTGTAATTTTGTTTTTACAAGATCGAATAGGAATTTTTTAAATTAATTTGAGTTAGGTGATACAGGATTTTTTTATTTCAATTTAAGTATCAAATAGTAAAAGGAATTTTTAATTTGATTTCATTAATAAAATGCAAACATTTTTTCATAAAAAATCGATTGAATGAAATCGCAGTTATTCTTAAAAATCAAGACATAATCGATAATATTAAAATTTTAATATATAATAAATAAAATGATAGTATGTAATAATAATAATATGTAATAACTTGTAACAAATCTGTTTGTCAAAACTCATTTAATATTTTCTTCACCACGGACATAACTCGTCGGAAATCAGGATTCTTTTAGGAGGGTTCGATTCGTCACAAATAATCGTGCGTTACGAGTTCGGTTTTACTTTACAATTTATTTAAATTAATCAATTGTTAAGATAAACTATTAATACGGGATAATATACGAAAAGCGTGCAATATAGTACGTAACGGGAATAACTTGCCAACGGGCAACGAAACAAAGAATAAACGTAATAATACAAATTAACGTAAACGAATATATATATATATATACAAAAAAAGAACGTGATCGAAATATATATACATAATGTCTGCGCCAGACATTGGACGCGTGAATCGGGCTTAACGTTAATCGTGATAATCTCGGCTCTACCGAGGAACATGAGTACCACTCGCTACGAGTACAACTCGTGGTCAAGGGTTCTACCCTTTACGCCAAGGTGCCACCGCTGGATTCGTCGTCGAGGGAGAATCGTCCAGAAGAGTGGAAGAGTTGCACTCTTCTGGTCTCCGGAGGAGGGTACCACCTCTCCCGGCTGTCCGTCGAAGACTGCCTTGTGCCGCAAAGCACGCTTCTTTTATGCACTTGGACGGGTGGAGTCCTCACCAATCACATTCGTGCCGCGCTTCGCCCGTGCTCTGATTGGACATCAGTACATTTCATGCACGCGTCTCGAATTTAGCGAGGGTGAAGAATTCAATATCGTTACAAACTCATAATTTCCATAATTCGACTCTTGATCCACGTTCCTTTCAATTTTCTGAAATCTGCCTTCTATATCTTATCGAAAAGAAGACAATTTGGAGTTTCCTTTTCTCATCTCACTTCCTTTGCTTTTTTTTAGCAAAATTTATTTTCTTTCTTTACGGCTGTTGTTTCTCAATGAATAATGGTCAAATGAACGACGATAACAGTTTGTGCTAGGCGCCTAACAAACGAGCCGTGTAGACGCGAAATCGCTCCATCAACGACTCGCATTGAGAAAGGCAACTCATCCGTTAAAGCAAGTACAGTAAAGATCAGTGAAATGAGAAACTATCTAAAAGAATGACAAAAATCACTAAGCTTCAAAGATAAATTGTAAGGGAAATGCAGATCTAAATTCATAGTCAAACATTCTCTTAAGACGATTAGATATCTGTCGCGTATATAGCTTCAATCTTCTCGAATTGGTTACTTGCTTAAGTAATTAACTCAGTAAGTAGCCAAGTAAGGAATTGAACGAGCAGACAGGGCTTAAGTAATTAAAGCAGAATATTAAGTGAATCATAAAATTGATATTTATTGGAAATACTTAAGCTACTTGCACAAGATCTTTTATTATCACCATTCACTCAACGAAAAGCAGCTGAAATGAATGTTTTATTTCAAGGTTTCATCCTCTTTAATTCATGTTATTTCTTTTATTATTTTATTCATGTGCGCCGTTTTATTCTTGTATATCGTGTTATTCTTGTACAACATTTTATTCTTGTACTACGATTTCATTTCCTCTTCAAAATTAATCATTTTACTTTTCCAGAGGGAATCAAATTTCATTTTAAAAATCGATCTCCTCTTGCTACGGACATGAAATCTTTTTTTATGGAAAATGTATCCTTGTTAAAAAGAGAAAAATCAACCCTCTTTTGCTACAAATTCAGATTCAACTTTGGAAATAATTTTTATCAAATACTTTTTTTAAAAAAAGTAGCAAATTCGTTTGTACGCTGATTCTTTTTTGTATTTATGATTAATCGTGATTTAGAAAAAAAGGTTTTAAAACTAGATATTACGTTTCAAGAAAGTAACGAGAGTTTTTATTAATGGGGATAAAACTGTAGAACGTAAAACGTTTGAAAGTGACACTCTAGAAGATACTCAAAGGATCAGAAATTGAAGGTGGAAAAGTATACAATATGATAGAAACAAGTGGTTAGATGCATTACCGTAAGAACTGAATTTAATACAGAAAGAGAAGACTCTTACGTTGGCAGAGCAAAGTTAGAAGTTTCTTTTGCTTTTTGACAAATAACTCGCAAAGTTTCTATTCTCGTTCAACGAACTTAGTTTCTTCAGTCCTGAGTGTGACTTCTCGTGGAAAGACGAAACGATAAATGAGCCCTCTCTTTGTTTCCCTCAATAAAGCCTCCCTCTTTATCGATAATTTTTCTATTTATAATAAAAAATATTCAATATAATTTTCTCATCCACGAGAAGGTATCACACAGCACATAATTATAGACTCAGGTATTCATTGAATTCCTTTGAAAATAAAAAATGTTTTCATAATAAAAGCTCCACTTCAACAAAAATGAATTGATTGAAAGCAGATTTTAATTAAAATGTATCATATTTAAGCAAGATACATTTTTAGCGAAAAACAATTTGTAAAATAAAAAAAAAATTTAAAAAACAGTGTTTTTAATTAAAAGAGTTTTAATTCTGTGATCGTAAACGAATTTTTTTATATTTTTTAAATCGTGAAATAACAAAAATTACATTAGAAACAAAAGTAAATAGAAGTTATTTTAAAATATAAAAATTAGTAGAATAAAATACCAGATAGTAAAAGAAAGTCCATAAAAGTTGAGTTTCATGAAAGCTAAAATTATTTTATGAACAAATGAATTAAAAAGTATAGAATATTAATTAAAAGCTAGATAAACAGCAAGTACAAAAAATAGTTAACACCCTTTTTTAATTTGTGTATAAAATAATATTAACCTGCATATTGAGTCTAAAATTAACAATTCAGCAAACTAAATCTGTATTTATGAGATCGTAATTTTTTAATCAAAACTATGCACAATATACGTATGTCCTGTACGAGGTCCGTGATTTTGAAAATTTATAAGCGTATTATTAATTCACATCTTGAAGTTTAGTGGTCGTATAAAAGAGAAGGAATTTTAAGAATTTTATGGAAAACATTTTACAGATTTTGATGAAATTAAAATATCTGGTTTTTGAAAGTTAAGCAGACTAATTAGAATTGTAACATTTAATTTCTAACAAGGAAATTCCTGCAGGAAAATTTCCATTTGAAATTACATAGAGGCGTTTCAAACTCTCAGTAAAGCGCATTAGGCACGTCGTCCATTAAGCTTAGCTAAGTTTACTTTGATGTCATATTTTCAGTGAGGACGGGTAACAGTAATTTAATTATATATTTTGCGGCAAAGAACTTTATTGCACGTCGACCACAAGAGATTTCATTTTTGCGCCTGGTCACAACAAATTGCAAAGTCGTAATTAATGCTGACAGAGATGCGACACCTCTCGCGACTTTTATTACTGAATTACAACTTTAATTGCTCTGACTCATTAATCTGTTGCGGCAAGAAGAAAAATTATTTAAAATCTAGTCAATTTCGGTTGAATTTGTGGCAAATCTATCTTTCCAAGATTCAGCAGTAGCTCAATTTAAGCTACTTTTAAGGCATTTTGACGGCTAGCTCTTTTCGTATTAGGTTTAAGTGGCTGGTAAACGGTTATGAATATTGCTAGCAGGATAAGCACGTTTACTTTTACGGTTATGAAGTCCTTTATCTCAATTTGATCCTTCTTGAATTTCGCGTCAAGTGAAATGAACTTTACACTTTTATCTCGTTAACTTCCGAGTACAGATTTTCAAAACTTGTTTCTAGAGAGGGATGCATTAAAAGTTTGGCTTTTATGCGCTCCTCGGGGAACAATTAATACGGAAAATCTGTCGAAATTATGAAAACAGCTTTTCTGGTCCAAGAATCGTTAAACTGTCGAATGCTTTCTAAAATTCTTGTACTTTTTTATTTCTATTGACGTATTATTATTTTTATTGTCATTTTTGTTATCACGTTATTATTTCTTTTTATTTCTATTGTCTCAGTTTCACTACTTCATTTCCGTTGTCTTATTTTCATTGTTTCATTCTAATTGTTTTAATTTTATTTTTCAAATTTTACTTTTTTATTTACATGTATTCTTGACTTTCACTTTTCACTTTTCACTTTTTCCTTTTTTTCTAATTTGTTACCTTATACTTTTTTGATTTTCTGTTTCTTCACACCCCTCTGCATTTTATCTTTTCACGTTATTCTTTTGAATCTTTACCTTTTTTCGCTCCAGGTTTCTTTTCCCACTTTTTGTATTTTTACTTTTTACCTCTGTTTTCACTTTTTACCTTTCTCTTTTTATTTTTCACCTTTCTTTCTCGCTCGTTACTTTTTGCATATATTATTGTTTAAATTTTGTTCAAAATTGTTAAAACTAATTTCCAATTTTTCTAAAAGAATAATAATTACCAATTTTCATAAAATAATAATAATTTCTAATTTTCCTAAAACAAAAATAGTAATAAATGTTCCTCTAACATAACAATAAATGTTCTTTTCGATTCAAAAGTCTGATTAGGTTGTCAGCGGAAAAATGGTCCTCAATTTCTTTTTGTGAATATTCTGTAAAGGTAATCAATTAAAATCTGTTAATAAAATCGACATCTCACAGTTCCATGAAATCTTAATTCTAAGTGTTCTCCAGTTTGAAAGCATTCGGGGAAAGGGGAATAAGCTTTAATTTGGATGTAACTTTTAGTATATTTTATAAATTGACATTTATGTAGTTAATTTTGTCTTCGAGCCGAACATGGTTCAATAAATTACGAAAGAAATCGTTGATTTATTGTGCACTTCGAAAAAGTCGCCCTTGGACCTTAATTATTTTATTTATTGTCTATAAAAGTAAAAGTAGTGAATGATGATATAAGGAAAACTTTACTAAAGTCTCGTTGAACGAATTGTTAACATTAGACAAAATGCAGAGAATACCAAACAGTTTAATTAAAATGTATACATACATATATATAATCAACTATTAGAATGGTACCTTTTCAATAGAAACGCAAAAAGTAAAGTCGTATAATACTGATACCATTGCCATTTTCTCCCTTAAGATAAGTTTCATTAATTTGAATAAATAGGATTTAAAGGATTTTAAATAGAAATTAAAGATTCATCTCATCTTGTTTTTTGATTCTTCATGAGTCATTTCATCAAAATTTCAATCATTATTAGCAATAATCCTTTCATCTGCAGTTAAAGCAAACAGAGAATGAAAATAAACGAATCTTAAAAAACAGTTTTCCAGCAGGACAAACTAGAAGCATAGTATCAGTGAAGCAATAAATTAAAAACTTTCCTATCTCGTATGTTCCTTCATGACATTTTATCGTCCATTTCCGAGCACACGTGGAAGCAGCAGTGGTTACTTGATTAAGACAAATAGCTTCCTTTTTTTCATTTCCTGCACTATCAAACTGACAAAAGTCATTTACGATTAAATGCTTTAGAATAGTTTGAGAATCGTTAAATGAAAATGGATTTTCATAAGTGATCCTTATTTAACTTGCAAAACAACTAGCGTCACCGCAAATCAGAAAGTTAATCATTTATCGTCAAGGATCCATACTAGTACATTCAATTTCCCTCTGCAATTACGTAGCATAACTCCTAACCAGGACTGCGATTAAATTGTCGACCACTTCCGTGGATCACTCCCAGAACAAGAGTAATTATAAGATAATGTCTTTCGTGACTGGAAGATCTATTTTTCTTGGCGAGAAACATCTTCCGGTTTGGCACTTCTAGGTAGTAAATGTCTTTTGTCACATGAAGTGAATGATTACTTTCTAGAAAATGAGAATATAAAAACTTTGAGCATTTTCGAAAACTTTTTGGAATACAAAACTTTAGGAACAGAATGTGCTCAAAATGTACAAAGTTTTTAAATGACTGTTTTTTGGTATAAGCTTTGGTATGTGTATAGCAATTATTAAATACGTTCTAAACATATGTATTCCTTTCAATGAGACTAATTGGACCAACATTGAGGATCAATAGAATAAGCCGATGCCTAAACAGATTGCATAAATTAGACATCAATTTAATGATGGTATAGATATTGGATGACTAGACACGGCTTTATAATCAGTAATCACATGTACACTTGTGCAAATATTTGAGTTAATCAGCAATCTAGTGTATCTAATGAACCTCCATCTTGTAATTTGTCAGCGTCTGTGAATAATGAATTGTAAAACTTATTTTATTCCTCAAAATCGTCGCCAAGTTGTTATTAATCTGTAACTTTTTCTGTCCACGAAGAAAATAAATTACGAAATTTAAAAATACAAAATTGCACTTTGAATCTATTTAATTCTTGATTGCAAGTAATTATCATTATTATTTATATTATTCGGGTTTGCACTCAAAAAGAATATACCTATTTAAAAAAAAGTTTATCACATCAACTTGAAAGAAGTTGCCCTGAACATTTTTCAAAAAAGGAAAAAGCGCTCAAGTTTCTTTAATTAAGTTTCTAAAATCCATTACATCCAGTAGTAGAAGCTGCGTTTGGTCAGCCGCACAGGGAACTTCTTAACTAGAGTCGTTTGAAGAAGTTGAGATTATTTTCTGTGTTTAATGAATTTTTTTTTCATTATACTGAAATGATATTGGTTTAGATATTATATGCACGATGATGAAACTAATAATCAATATACGTGGAATGTTAGTAATTTTCTGTTTTTGATTATGAATTGCGAAGCCCTCTGTTAATATCTATATAGATTCTATTCAATTGAATTGATGTGTAACCATCAATGCAAATTCTAATCGACGTTTACCACGAATATCTAGCTTCAATGAACTCATGCTCAATACGTATTATAATTCAATAGCCATCGTTAACCTTTCATACAAATTTTAATTTAGTTTTCGACTTGCACGTCTATGTTAAATAATCAGAACAATAAAATGCAGAAAAATTTAAATATCACTATATTTTGATGAAATATTCTCTCGAATTTTTGTATTTTAAATTGTTCGGTTCGAATTGCTATTGGAGCTCTTTTTTAAAAAAATATTATAACAAATTTAATTGGAAGAATGTAATTAAAGGAATGGAAAAAATATTCGCTGAAACTAATTGTTATTTCAGTAACATTTGAATAATTTATAAATGTTTTTACGGAATTTTGAACTCTGGTTTTTAAAATTACAAAACGAGGAAACACTTGTTTAATTTAGTTAGATCAGGCTCTCAACAAGTTTCAAGTATTTCTTGATTAAAAGACATTACAGTTTTCTTTGTTATGTTCAAAATGTAGAGAAAAGCACTTGATACTTGGAAAGTTCTGTATAGTTCGGTGGCTTTTGGCAAGTACAAGGTATGGCGCGATCGATTATAAACTTTTCATCAATTGGGACACAATTACCAGCACAATTTCATGAGTTTACTGTGCTTTAATTAGTACGAAGCTTGCACCATGACCACGTGCATTTCTTAAACACAATTTGCTTAAATAGTGAAGATTGGACGCAACTAAAAATATACATCTAATTTTAAACTCTCAGTTGAAGTGGGAATTTAGATTTAAACTTCCCTCTTATAATTTCATTCCCTTTTCAAAGAATTCTTGGCTTTGAAAACACTAAGTTTATAAACATTATATCTGAAATCATTACTTTGTAGACATCAACTTTACAAACTTTAACTTTATAAACATTAACTTTATAAACGTTAACTTTTTAAAGATTAAATTTATCAAATTTGTATACATTACATTTATAAACATTCATTTATAAACATTACATTTACGTACACAACATTTATAAATAGTACTTTTAGAAACACTACATTTACAAACACCACATTTACAAACATTACATTTACAAATATTAAATCTACAAACATTGATTACAAAGAGATTAATTACTTACATAAATATAGTAATTAAAATCAGAAAAGTTAAAACTGTACAAGTTGTCTCTCAATCTTGCAGTTATTTTAAAGGATAATTGGGAGAAAAACTGTCATGGGAAAAGCAATATTAATTCCCACACGACAGTTGCGTGATTTACAGTGGTGATTTTTTTTTAACACGGATATAAAGTCGAGTAGAAATCAACACATTTATACTCTGATTGCACGTATGCGATCCCCACGGATCATATGAATTAAAAGATACACAGCAAAAATAGAATAAAAATTCAAATGAGAAAGTGAAAAGGTGAGGTGGAGGTTTTAAAATAGATTACGAGTATAATGAAAAAAAATTCTAAATTAAAGAAGATCTTGAAATTTTCTTAATTGCATAAATGTGAAGCAAGCTTTTTTAGAATTTAAATTCACAAAAATATGCTAAAATATGCTGGTTTACTTCGACCGGAAATTTTTTGTCTGATTCATGCAAATGCGAACACACAAGTATGACTTAAATTTTTTACAAGCTTCGCTGGAATTGTGATTAAATAAAATTTAAATATACGTACTCGTGTATTGAATTCAATTTCAATGTAAGTAATTGCGAGTTTAATTTATTTTAATTAGACGCAAATGTGTAGGATTAAATTTATTTTAAATAAATGTAAAGGTGTACAATAAATTTGTTTTAAATAAACGTAAATGCATACAATAAATGTGTTTTAAATAAATTTAGATGTATAAAATAAATTTATTTTAAAGATACTTGTGCATGAAATTTAATTTACATATACGTAAACGTGTACATTAAATTTAATTTAAATGGACGTAAATGTGCATTAAATTTAATATAACTATACGTGCATTTAATTGAGATAAACGTAGCTTATGTTCGATGATTACAAACATTAACTTCTTGGTTTATTTCGTACGATTTTTAATTAAAAGTATATTATCTTTTATAGAAGTAAGTATAATGAATCTGTGATAACACAAGGAAATAATAGAATCTTTGTTTCCTTTTATAAGTGGGTTCTATTTATAGCCTTAGTTTGATCTAAGAAGGAAATGAAAGAGATTTCTTTGCCTTAAAGTGAAAGATAAGAATGCTACGTTTACTAGTCTACAAGGATTTTATCGTATACAATAAAATAAAGAGGCACTGATCAAATGCCTAGATGTTGTTACTAAGTTAAAAAGTGTTCTTTGTTCACTGCTAGAAAATAAGTTGCAAGATATCTTTTTTAGTACAATGAGGAATTATCGTAAATAATGCACAACTGTTAATGTTCTTTTAAAGAAAAAATTTAAGATAGTATAGAAATATGTGAATTTTTCTTCTATTGTAAAAATATGTGAATTTTTCTACTATTATCAAAAATATATGAATTTACCTAGTGTTGTAAAAAATATGTGGATTTTTCTGTTTTAAAAAATATGCAAATTTTTCTGCAGTTGTAAAAAATATGTGAATTTTTCTGTTTTAAAAAATATGCAAATTTTTCTGCAGTTGTAAAAAATATGTGAATTTACAAAATATAAATAATTTGGCACAATCATATGGAATGTAAAAAGTAATTTACGTAGAAAAATATTTTTGACAACTATGATGGAAGTGTGTGGATATTTTAACTGCTGTGCAAGTATTAAAATAACTGTTGTGTGTGATAAAGTAGCTTGTTAAAAATGTATTTTCTGCAAAATTATTGCAGCTTTGAATTTATAGAAATTGTTTACTTAGGAAACTTGCGCAACAACACTGATTGTCATACCTACTGGTTTCCCAAGTAGTAGAATTGGTGTTTAGTCAGACAGTGCCAAATTCCTTAACTTTAAGCCGCAAGTGTACAATATACTTCGATTAATTGCTTTCATGGAAATGTAATGTTCAATGCTAAAGATTGTTAATAAATACGTAAATCAAATCGGACGATGTATTTAATGTCATTGATTTATTTTAACATTTAAACATTTTAACAATTAAACATTGTAACGGATACAATAATTTGATTTCTTATTCTAAAATTTATAAATGACGATCTTGCAAACGACCATTTTTATTATATGAATTACGTTTTAAACACAAATTTTGTTTTTTAAAATGGCTTATTCACAATCAAAAATAATGCAATATAAATATGTTTTTTACCAACTGTAAATATACCGATAACAAGTTAATATAACAAGATTCTGAAATTATTATGCGATTTCTCGTGTCAGTAGCAGTGTCCCATATCAATAACAGTAAAAAGTAATGTTTCATAGTTAACACAATAAGTGAAAATGTCAGAGATATGTAATCTTTACTTGGCAAAGTTCGAGGAGCGAGTGTTCGCAATCAGAGACCGAAATTGGACATCGTTATGCAGGTTATGTTTGTTGGAATATTGTCTATCACCCTTCGACCCTTAATCTTCTGTTCTGCCCGCCTTACAGAGCTTATATGTGATATTCAGTTTCAGTGTATGGTCAAGTCTAAATGTATGTCGCCAGCATTCCCTTGCCGCTATCTATTTGAACGGAGCTAGCCTATCCTTTAGTACTGACACACACTCAAATCTCCTTTATGAGACGCACGTCAGATTAAACCACATATGCGTTCATTTTGATTGTGTTACGTATATTTGCGACATGTGCGACTGCGTGAGTGAATGTTCGTTATATAACAGTAGCTCTAGAGAATTGCCAAACCTATCAGCCTCTTGGCAATACGCTTTATTGGAATGGCTTGATCACCCAGTGTGATGATACACACGAACCATTAGTCAATTCTCAATCCAAGTGTATTTCTGTCTCCGATGTGTAAAATTATATTCTGTATCACTTATATTCATTTTAAAACGGAGTAAAACTTAAAAAAGAATAATAAAAAGATAAAGGAATAGTATGTCATAATAAACGAATAATAGGTATAAAAAAATAATAAGAATAAAAGAATAAGATAAAAATAAACGAATATATGGTGGATTTCACGTGTAATGTACAACTAAAAAAAAAAGTGTCCCGATTTATTTCAAATTTTCGTTATGAACAGTCCTATGGGTTAGTAATTTATCACATAAATATTTTGAGATTTTATCAA
>WNHD01003277.1:0-16962 GCA_011057455.1 Ganaspis sp. Gsp50
AAGTTTATGCACACCAGCTTTAGATATAGTATTATTTTGTTGTGTCTACTAAATATTTGTGTTGAGAGAAATACAATGGCTCGACAAAAAAATTTGTTAAGCCTAACTAAATGGTTTATTTGCTTCTATATCAAATAAAAAATTTAGTAGAGACAACCTAATTTTTGTTGCTTGTACCAAACATTTTTCTCAGTGTAGAGGTGATGCGATCGTTAAAAATGTATAAAAAAAGTTTGATGATGACGCTTGTTAAACATTCTCTTAAATCAGGAAGTTGGCATATCTTTTAATAAACTGACAACAGGAGGAAATTAGTCAAAATTTCCAATAAAACTTTTTCTCTGTCACACTAGCGCACTAAATGATTGATTTCTCTACTGTTTTTGCTCTTAGCTTGATATAACTGGTTACATGTGTAGGATATAACGATATGTTCGCAATATTTAAATGCGAGCAAACGAATGAAAACGTAAATCCAACTAATTACACTTTATCGCAAGATTATACAAGTTTCAACAAAAGAAATAACAAAGTTGAATACTATTTTTAAAAGAACTGTGAAAATTTAGTTTTAAAAGCAAAAAATTTGTTTTACATTAAATTAATTTTTTTCTCGTTAAAAATATCAAATAAATTAAACAACTTTATTAATTGTGTCCAAAAATTAAATATAAATATCTATCTATAAGTTTTCGCGCATGTCAGCATTGAACCTGTGTCTTTATGTGTGGTTGCGATAATTGGCACATGAATCACGCAGCCGGGTGTAGCGTTGTCGCTTAAGACTGTGGTAGTGTTGGTCTGAATTTGTAGTTAAAGTAGAAGTGTCAGTGGACCCGTAAATGTGTGTATGTGTGGACGCGTGCATGTCTCGTGCTCTTCGAGATCGAGCAAGCGAAGCCTGCGGAAACACATTATTATGCATACAATGCAAAATAATTATCACAAACGCGAATCAACATTTGAATATTTGCATTTTGGGTTTATCTGTACCTATCCGAATTTCACTAAATCGACATCCCCTACAAATATTTCTACAATTACATTAAAACATATTTATTAAAAAAAAAAACTTCACTTTTTTCTACAACTTTATTTAAGCAATTCATTTCACTAAAACTTTTCGCTTGCAAAATTTTTCCTAAATTTAAAATCTTATTTTTTGCTTGTCTTTTGATACATTTAAATTGTTATATAGTGTAGACATACAATTATTATTATTTTGTTGTTATTAGTAATCATATTATTATTATTATTATTATACTAAAATTATTATTGTTCTAATTATACATTATTATTTTTTTATGATGATGATTATTATCGTTATTATTATTCTTCTTATTATTATTATTATATTATTATTATTATTATTATTATTATTATTATTATACTAAAATAAAAAGAGAATTTATCGCAAGATTTTAAGTTCCGGATGTACGCTATATGCATGCACCTTTTGAAAGAAGAAAAAGGACGAAAAACTGGTTTGACTTGTTTCTGTTCTTTTTCTCTGAACACTGACAAAGATAGGTAAAGCGATAATTAAGTCTCCCATTAAAGTCTTCAATTAAGAATTATTTTTTTCAATTTAATAAACTGTTTTACAGATAAATATTAATAAATTTAGGAATTTAAATAAAGAAGCTGAAATGTGTTATCTAAATTAACACTGACATTTTTTTATTAAACATTGAGTGCTACGCAACAGTGCTTCATTGTTAGCACGTCCTAGTTGTCTTTCGTTATAATGAGTTGCCACGATAATATCTTAATCTACTCAGAACTATAAATGACGTGTAAATATGTGTTTCGATACTCTATGAAATATCTAATAATAATGTAAAAAAACTCTTTTAAAAAACGTTGGGTCAATTTAGTTAATTTAACATAACCTTTACAATTACATTTTTTTTTGTTTCCTGACGATTTGATAAATATAACGGAAGTTCAAGGATAAATTATTTCAATAAACAACAGATTTAAGCTGAATTGTATATAAAAATAAATAAAACTGACGGGATCTAAAATATGTATTGATAAAATTGGTTTATTTTTCTAAAATTGTTTACAAAAATGTGATAAATAATAAAAATGTTTTTAATTTGAAGAAAATTTATACAAAATTTATATAAAATTTATACAAAATTTATATAAAATTTATACAAAATTTATACAAAATTTATAAAAAATGTTTTAAATAAAAGTTAAGGAACTATTTTAAATTCGATTTTTAAATAAAACTTTAGTTTTATTGAATACTTTTGAACAAAGGAAATGTTATGAGTAAAATAAAAAAAATATTTAATATACAATGTGTTGAATAAAATTGAAGAAATATTTTAATAGTATACCAGAATAATAATTGTAAGAAATTTATAAATGTTGATTATTAATGTGAAATTTAATTAACAATTGAAGCTAGTCTTTTGAGATAATATTTAAATTATTTCAGTTATCACGTGAAGTAATTGAATATGTAATTTATTCAGAGGGGTATAGTTACAAGAAGAGGTCTTCTAATTAAATTGGAGACCTATATATACAATAGTGTGTACACATAACCGGAAACGCTACTGAAAACTGAATATAACTAGTTTTCTTATTCCAATAAAAAAAAAACTGCAATGGGAATAGTTGTTCTGTTCGAAAAAGTGAAGAATCAAATAAATTTTGTAATAAATAATAAAATATTTAATATTTCAAATTGAGAAATTGTGTCTTTTATATTTTAATTTTTTTCTCTTCTTGAATTCCTTTTTTCTCTTCCACATAAAGGAAAAATCCTGTTTTTGTTACATTATTTTTATTTACATTTTTTATTTCTTACTTTCCCTTTCCTTCTTTGTCTTTTTCATTATACTTTATTCTTTTTGTTTTGTATTTATATTATTTAATTTATTTTTTTATTCCTTTTATTATTTTTTCTTTGTTTTCACTTTTCTTTTTTTTTTACTTTTTATAAATGCTGTTTGACAATAGAATTTGTGATTATTACAACTCAAATGAATCAGCAGTTCAAGAAGAAAGAGAAAAACACTTTTTGTTGTTTTATCTTCCCATTATTTTTCGCCTCAAAGAAATATAGTTGGGTAAATATAGAAAAAAATACTTTTTAGAAACTATAAGGTTTTTACCAACACTGCATTTATTATAAGCACACAACAATTGAATACGAAGACAGAGTTATTGTTAAACAAACAGCGAAAGCCAATTTCTCTTATTCACTTTAAATAAATAATAATATTAGCCATTTTATTACATTATTTCATATAGAAATACACGTTTTTTATATACATTTGAAAGAGATAGAAGCAAGAGATAATGCAATTCGAGTCAGAAAAAGGAAAAGTAAATAAACACGGTGTATATTGAAAAGGCATAAGTAGTGTTTGTTTTATAAAGGGTTGAAAAAATATTTTTTAAACATTTAAAATTTTGTGTTTAAATATAACCTTACCTATATTTACACGCTTTATTTATTAAAGAACGGTAACTTTTTATAGCTTCAGCTTTAAAAAATCAAAAGATTGTTTTTGATTATCAAAATCGTCAAATTAAAATCTAGCGATCGAAAATTATACCAAATATGTAAAAAAATGTCACGTACAAAATAATTGCTTTATATGTTTTTCGATAGTTTTTTGTTTTTAGTAACTTTTTTCGTTTTTTCGTTTCGTTTATAACTGCAATAACAATTTTATCACAAACTTTATTTTCATTTCAAAAAAAGGTTTATTACAAAACGAGATGATAGTTTAAAGAGCGAAGTTTGACGTATTATTATTTAAATTTGGACAAAGGAAAATATTGAAAGAGGTATGATTGTCTTGATGTGAAGTATAGTTCTGATGTATTTATAGATAGTTTGCTGTGGAAAGCTATCGTGGGAGGCCTTTGAAGACTCGCCAATGAAGGCAAAAGCACCCTAAAGTGTTTTAACCCTGTCCTTTATTGTCTATGCAAAATTGTACTATTAAAACGTCTCAAAAGATCTTGAACCATTTTTACGTCAAACTATACACCCACATAGACGAAAAATTTATTTCATTTAAAAAATATCGAATTATATTTTTAAAAAAGAATACGAAAACTTATTGATTACCGAACCCTATATTCAAAAATAGAAAATAACGAAAACTAATAATAAAAATAATTTTTCAAAAATAACAACAATAATAAAGGTAGAAGTAGTTTTTTGAATCGGAGTGATCGATATTTTATCATCTACATTAATTAAAATTATAATAAAAGTAGAAATTTTAAAGAAAATTTAATGAAACACATAGAGTTTGCATTAAAGTGAAAGTAGAAAAAAAGTAGAACATTTTTTAAAATTAATATGCACATAAATTATGTTTATAGAATTAAGAAGATGATTGTTAAAATGAAGTGATAAAAATGTGAAGAAGAAAGAAAAACGGCAATGAAGTTTAAATGTAGAAAAGTCCGATAAAGCAGTTCTTTATCTCTTGCAGTTTCTTTTTGTTTCTTTTTTCTGTCTTTTGCACAACCCTTCGGGTGCCTCTTTTTTTCACGCGGTTTCTCATTTCGTTCTCATTCCATTTTCCCCCCAGGTCATTATACGAATATCTACGTCCTAAAATTTCCTTTACATTTCGCTTACCAGTTTTGCTCTTTCATTCTCTATTTCCACCTCCACTGGGATTTTCTCATTTGCAGTCGTGCGTTTAATAAACAAAGTCAAAAACAAGGACAGTTTTACATGGGTTGTTTCTCAGTATACGAGTTTAATTACGGTAGAAAAGCAAATTATTAAATCATGTATAATTGAATTTTATAATTAAATTCTTCTAAGTGAATTGAATAACTATTGTAGAGCATTTTTTAACAAAAATATAAAATTGTATAAGCGAGAGATGTTTTTTACTATGGCAAAAGAAATTAATGTAAACTAATTGCTTTTTAAAAGTTCTTTTATTTTAGAATATTTCTCAAAGAGAATATTTTTATAAATGAAAAACATATTTGCTTTCTTTCATGTACAAAAAGAAAATACTACTGAAGAGTTCTACTTAAAAAAAAAGTACTACAATCCAGTATGCAAAGCAATGCAAATTGTATGCAAAATAAGAGACAAAAGAAGTACAAACTAATGAATTTGTGTTCATCATCTCTTCTCGCAATAAAAGTATTTTCAAACCGTAATTAAAGTATCAATCTTATAAATGCTTGGGAGAAAATTAACAACTTGGAGAGTATGAAACGATTTTATAAACCGAAAATTGGAGTGTAAAATATTTTTAAAGAATTATAATTAGGAAAAAATTGCTTTTTACAGCCCATTTGGAATATCGTTATCGGTATCTTAGAATTCGTTTCGTGGGTGGTTTCTAGAAAAACATGTTTCACGTAAATAGAGAATAAGATATATCCCCCACAATGTGGGAGTAATCGTGCATGCGCACTTGAAACGTTTATTTTTGGCAACGAACTGAAAGTACGCGAAACGACATTTTTAAAATTGCCTCTCACGCTATATTTCTTAATCATACATCGCTACAATGACTAAGTAATTTTAAAACTTACTTTAGTACATTATTTTTTATCATTCAATTAATAATTTAAAAAACAATTATACATTTAACAATTTTATTTTATCTTTATCATTTCTTTTTCATTTTTAAACGTCACTTTATTCTAGTAATGAATAATTATATATAATGCTTAAAAAGAACTATAGTAATTAGGGGTATCCGTAATCAGAACAAAAGTGATGTTTAATTTAACGTTTTTTTTTTACAGAATTTATTCATTTTAAATATTTCATTTTATGTCCTTGTTTTGTCTTTATTTATTTTATTCATTTCTGCATTTACTTAATTCAAAATAAATCAAATTTAGTTTATTTAATTTATTTATTTAAAAGATAGAAGTAAATGAATTGCATTTAAGTAAACAGAAGTAAATAAATTTACTTTAATGAATATTAAAAATAAATAAACAGGATAAGTGCCTGATTTAATTTATGATTAAAAAATTCTTTTGAACTGACACAAATGCTCTTCATATTGATTTGCTAACTATAATTGCACTTGTAATTAATTTTCGCATTAGTAATAATTTTGATAAAATCAGCAAAACATTATAGACGAATTGTTGCAAACTTGGGGTAATTCTTTCTGATAGTGTATCAGGCCAGGTTTGTGGTTTTTATCGGTCTTTAACACGATAACCATATCACGCCATATGCTTGGTATATAAACTAAAATAAAATTATCACTCGTTTAACTTTAATGTACATTAAATGATTTATTTTTACCAAGCAAATTCTGTACTAATTTAGCGATGATAATACAATAATAACAATAATAATAATAATGATGATGATAATAATGATAATAATGATAATAATAATAATGATAATAATAATAATAATAATAATAATAATAATAATAATAGTAATACAATAGAGAATTTATATATTGAAAGCTCTATATCGATCCGGTGAGGTAGCATAAGTTTTAGAGATAAATCTGCTTCCTCTTGTTCACGTTCAAATAATTTAACATTTGAATAGCTTCAGATTAGAATTAATTTACTACCAAATTAATTTAATCCTGAAACTGCCTGGAAAGTTTTTAATGAAAAAAAGTTGCCAATGAGTGTCTGATTTTTTCACTTTTCACTCAATAATTTATTTTTAATGAAGTTTCTCTTAATTAAAATACAGAATATTAATATTTGAGTAAATATAAGCAAATTAATTAAATATAAACATTATTCATTAACTTAAATTTTCAATTAATTATATCTGTGTTTGTTTATGTATGCTGTTAAATGCATTTAGAATTAAACAGTGCACAGAGAAAAGTAAATACACGACTATATAAAATATTTATTAATAACATTGAATTTAATTTCACATATTAGTTGTAAATACTTTTTTTTCTTTTTAAAATTTGAATAACTACTTATTTTTTAGCTTCAACAAAAGATTCATTCATACACATTTATACATTCAATGAATAAAAAATTCAAGGAATTATAAATTTATGAATGCTTTACAAAAGATTTGAAAAATTATCTCAGTGGTTTATCAATTTTTTTTTTGTCAGTACTTGAACGTCACTGAAAGAGAACACTGAGAGCCTAATTAAGTTAATGTGTGTCCGATTAATATGTCCGTGGAATAACTAACGACTATCGCGTCATGTATATGGTAAACTGCAAGTACAATTAACCAGAAGAAGATTCACGAACATTAAACTTGATTTTTAATTTAACACATAAAATTGTTTAATTTAAAATATTTATTTCCAATTATATTTTTCTCTGAAAGTGTTTTCTTAATTTCTAAATTTATAATTTACATGTTATCCATAAACTTATTTATTTTTATTTCTTAATATCAATGCGTGAATTACTCTAAATTTTATATTTGCCATTAAAAATGATTCGAAATTAATTTTGTTTAAAAATTAATTAAGAGAACATATACATAAAAAGGTATTTTATCAAAATAGTTAACAAAAGACTTTTGAAAATTGTAATTTGATGTATTCTACAATGTATAATTCTATGTAATTAGTTTTAAAATGAATGTGTATAACTAAATTTTCACACAATGCAAGGAAGAATATTTTATGCTCACCAGTATAGTCCGTGTTATTGAAACGCATATGTAATACTTAGTGGCTATTGAAATAATGGAAACCTGTTTACTACATATATATATGTATGTTAGCTCTGAATTGTTCAGCAAATTACCACTTAAATTAACAGCAATCGTGGCACAAAGAAATAATGAATCAAAAATAAAATAATACGTTTGATCGATGAGAAAAAGAATTGCCTTCAATTTTCAATTACATATGTAAAATAACTGAAATTTTATTAACGATTCTAGAATTGAACACAAGTTTGTATTGACTGGATAAAACACGTTTCGTATAATATACATATTGCTCAAATGTTAAACAAAATTTTATTGAATTAATATAATTAAAATGAAATTTATAATTAAATTTATTTTTAATTAAAAGTTAATTAATATGAAATAGAAATTTATAATTATAAATTTATAATTAAATTTATAATTAAATAGAACATGTTTTCAACGTCAATAAAACGTCAAATTAAGAATTACTTAAAACTTTTAAAACAATGGAAATACCCAAGCATCACAGATAAAATATCAACAAATTTTCCAGAAATTATTGATTAACAAAATTCTATAAGAGGATACAAAATGTATTTCTAGAGAAATTGTTGAAATATTCAAATTACACAAATTTACATTGCTCTCTATATAATTAAGGTCCAAAATTAGATAATTATAGTCTGAAATTAGGTAATTGAAGTCTGAAAATGGATACGTATAGATTCGAAAATTATATAGATAATTGTTTCTAATTATTTTTGTTTATTTTTACTTTATTAATTTTGTCTTTTTTAACTTTCATGTATAAATAATCAAATTTTAAACATTTGTATAAATTTCAATCAACAGAAACATATACATTAATTTCTGCCAACTATATCTATCCTTATTGCGCAATCATCTCTCATAATTTAAAAAGATTAGTCTTTTGAATTTAAAGATCTATTGCAATCTGTCATAAATTATTGTCATTTACGCTGCATAATAAATCACTTCTAGTAAAGAATTGAATTATTCATATATAGTATATATAATATAGATTTAAAAAAAAACAATAACAATTAAGATTTTCTCACTTTACGACTTTGAACAAATTTAAAATTACACAAACATTAAATGTTTTCTTGTATCGAATTAAAAACTTAATTATACATGAATACTTTTGACAGGAATAATTTATCCAGAGTGAATTTCACTATCCTCAAGAGGTATATACATATAGTTCGGTGATTCAAGCCACGAGGCCTGTGAAACCAGAAACGACTGACCTATCGTTCTTTTTTTTTAAATCAAGCATATTTTATTTCTCTTCTTCTTCTCCTTTTTTGCGACAATTAGACATTTTATTCGGTTACTAATTAGAGTCGAATTACGGTAAAAATACATTTTTATACAAATGGATAAAAAAATAATAATCGTAATCACAATAATAATTACAATCAATACATAATAAATACAATAATAATAAAAACGAGAAAAGTAATAATATAATAATGCAAATAATAACAAAAGTATGTTTCCTTGTAAAGAATTACAGTTTAAAAAATAGGGATTAAAAAAGAGAAAAATTGACAAAGAGAAACGACTCGTTTTAAGCATTACTAACGCACTTATATGCATTAGTGTGTGTATTACGAGTATATTGGACACATAATTACAGGATGAGTTGGAATGTGTGTGAAGAGGCGCACATTTATGAATGTTAGTGCAAACGAGATTGCGAATGCAGCCATGCAACACTTGTAATGTTCAGTAAGACATACATATGAACATACACACCCATATCCAAACTATGTTTCGAATAATATATGTACCACTATATTTATATATGCTTGTACATTATTTAAATTACTGAAAGCAGTGAATATGACCACTAGATTTGTTTAATTAAAAAAATTTCTGTTACACTGAATGTTTAAATAATTTCGCTTTCTGTCGCGAGTAAGATGAAATTTAAAAATTCTATTCATAGTCATTTGAATTAAATTTTAGTACAGAAAGAAAATGAATATGTCCGCGCTTTAATAAAAACATGAACATGTTATTTCAAATTTTTTACACTTACTCTGAAGGCGTATACATATATATAAAAGTGGAACTGGTTAGGAACGAGTCTTACCTGAAACAAAAATAAAGTATCTTTTAAATTGTTGTATAAACTAATGAAACAGTGATCATAAATAGTTATCAAAAATATTTTTAATAATAATAAAAATAAAAATAATAATAATAATAATAATAATAATAATAACAATAATAATAGTAATAATAATAACAATAGTAGTAATAATAATAATAATAATAATAATAGTAATAATAATAGTAATAATAATAGTAATAATAATAATAAGAAGAAGAATAATAAATATAATTCTATAAAATTAACCGAATTTTAACAATAAATCGTATACAAATGTAATGAATATATTCTGTGTGAACTAGATAATAACAATCATAAAGTATTTATTGAAAGAAGAGGAAAAAACAATTGAATTACGCAATCAGGAAATGAACTTAGTTTTACAAACGAGCATTAAAAGCTTTTCAATTACGTAAAACTCCAATGTCTATTTTATTTAATAGATTCAGAGAGAAACTGACAGTTAAGAATACCTGAAATAATTGCAATTGAATTTCAACGATTAATCAGTACATTTATCCTTAAACGAAAGATTTTACACGACACTTTCTAAATTTACTCTTTTTATTGCTGTCCTATAACGAAACTTGAGATAAAGTCTACCTCGATAGAAAATTTCAACAAATTATTCATGAAAATAATTCTTTAAATTATTCAATAATAAAAACAGTTTTGATAGAATCATTATTCTTTAAAAAAAGTTTGTATGAAAAAACTCTTGTTGTTATAATAGCAATAATATGTAACTATAATAACAAGAAGAAGAAGAAGAAGAAGAAGAAGAAGAAGAATAATAATAATAATAATGATAATAATAATAATAATAATAATGAAATAATAATAATAATAATAATGATAACAATAATAATAATAGTAAGATTCTTACAAACTTTTATTTGTTATAAGAAAAGTTTTTAGTATAAAAAAAAGTACAGCTCTAGATTGGATGTTCAATTAGTGAAACTTTTAATTAATTTGCACTGACTTATGAAGTGAGTTTAATTTAGAAAAGTAAGCTGAATTAATAGATTTATGGCATCGATAAAGCGACAAACACTGAAATGAAAATAAGTCGGTTTTTGCGCAATAAATAAGATTTAAAAATACGAGAGAATTGAGGAATTTTCAAATAGAAAAAATAATATTATCAATGTACAGGTTGTTATTAAATTATAGTGAGAAATAAGCGTTTTGGGTCCAAAAGGCAGAGTTCCTCTTTTTTACTATAATATTGTGAAACCCTCTCGCAGGCAACCGTAAATATATTAATCTTCGAAGCGTGCCTAAATGCCAGAACAAGTGGACAGTAGTTTCCCTGTTCACTCAACAACCAAGGACGATTCATAGGCGTATGCAATCGTGGTCCTTGCCACCATTGCAGCTGCACAAAATCGACACATGGCTTTAATAACAGTCTCCCCTTATTAATAGTTTTCATTTAATAATAATCATGTTTCTCATCATTTTCAAAAGGAAATTACAGTTTTTTATTTATTATCTTTATTTCGTGAAATACTTTATTTTACAAAGAAATTAAAACGTTAACAATATTTTCCATAGAGAGTATGAAATTTACGTAAAATAAGAAATTTTAGAATGGAGAAATCTTGTCGGGATCCTTGCCAAGGGCAATTTGTAAATTGTAAATCATATATAAGTGTAGGAGTGAAACGCAACGCCAAAAATATACTGTTGACCGCGCCACTGACAATGAGTTTAAAGCGTCAGGCTTCGCCCATATTATAACCATTGGCGTACAGGCAGAGGTAATTGGCCGTCATTGGGAATAATAATTCGTTAAGTTCGAGAAGTAAGGTTTCCATTGCTACTGACGCTCATAATTTTTCATTTTAAAAATATTTTGCACATGCTTTTTTTATTCGCTTCAACAATTGAATACATCATTCTATAAAAAAATGTCTGACGCACGTAAAATAAATGTATGTAAAAAGTTAAATTTAAAAGTAAACGAAATTAATAAATTAAAATAAAGAGCAAATAAAATAAAAATTATAAAATATATATAAATTAATAAAATTATATAAAAATATAATACAAAAAAACACAAGAAAAAGTATATATAAAAGTATATAAAGTATAGATAAAGTATAGTATATAAAAAATAAAATAAATAATAAAAGAGTACTAGTTGACAGATAGAGCAGATTCATTAACACTAAATTAAATGGTTTTAAAATAAAATACTCCTAAAAGAAATTACTATAAAAAGAAAGCGTAAAACATTTTCTAGTATGTTCAATTTTTGGAATAAAATAATGAAATGACGGATTTTACACTTTGTGTACAATAACTCATACATAAGTAAAACAAGTTTTATGATAGAAAGTTCACCTTCCTCTATTCCAATCTCGGAGCTGGTCTTGGTATGGAAATTTCAAACACTCCCACACTTAAATCGCATCCTTGCACAAAGTCGTTCGATATTTCGAATGGTTGTTGTTTACAGAGGTTTATTGGAAACATTAATGGGTTAGAGGGCATTTGAGAGCGTGACTGTAATTGAAAAAATATAAACAATAACTACCACCGGCGTTATAATCAAATTATCAAGATTAGTTAATTAAAATTTAAATTAAAATAACTGAAAATCTTTTTAAAGAATCTGCAATTAAAACTGGAGCCTCAAGAAATCTAATTAACGTAGATTAAAGTAAAACTGTTGTACTATATCTGTTAAATGGAAAGTAATTTCCTTTTTTTAATTATCATCTCTCAACTGTTTTTCTTTTTTTTTTTTATCAAAGTAAATTTTTAACTGCATTTTTCCCTCAAATTATTTAATCTCACGAGTTTCCAGTTAATCTTTCTCTCCCTCAATTTTCGAATATTCTAGTTTACGCTGTATATCCACAATTCCACAATGAATAGTTTCTTTTCTAACTGGAAGAATGGAGACTTGGAGACATAAAAAAAAACTGAAAAAAAAGACAGAGCGATGGGGAGGGGGAACTGAAGAAAGAGAATGAATTAAGAGAATGGAAGAGTAAAAAGAGTGAGAGAGCACAGAATCCCGAAAAGAGGGAAGATGGAAGCGAAAAAGAAAGAGAGCATTTCGTTGAGCTGAGAGAGATAACTTGAAAGTGAGAGGGAAGTGTGCTAAATGCAAATGTGTGCGAGAGAGAAAAAGTTAAGAAAGACAGAGGAAACGTGAGGGAAAGAGTGAGAGAGCGAGAGGGAAGAAGAGAGTAAGAGAGGGAGAGAGAGAGAGAGAGAGAGAGAGAGAGAGAGAGAGAGAGAAGAGAGAAAGAGAAAGACTGAATGAAGGAAAGAGTGAGAGGGTAAATCCTCAGCAGTTTCCATGGATACGCATCGCTCCAAGCTGAGCGCACACACAAACATACATGTCCATTTATACACACACGTCCGCGTGTTCATGTATTAACATATACACATGGATATGCTCAAAGCATGCTAATCGCCTGCAAATAACAAAGTGAGTGTTCACACAACTCAATGACAAAATTATTCTTTATTTAATGCTTTTAACTTCCAATTAATCTTAACCGATCAACCGTAAATTATATATAAACCACTCGTTGAAAAAATTAACCACGAAATACTATGAACTATTACTATTATATTACTATTATTATATTATTATTATTATTGTTACTATTATCATTGTTATTATTATTATTATTATTAATACTATTATTATATTATTATTATTATTATTATTATTATTATTATTATTATATTATTATTATTTGTTAAAATTCATGCATTATGGATTAATAATTTTAATAATTAATCTATATTAAAACTAATAATGAACTAGCTATAACGATTACACTTGTATGATTTTTATTCCATTACTAATCAGTTGCGAAATAATTAAATCAACAATGAAGCAAAAAGGAAAGTTATTGAATATAATATTAAAAGCATTTTTATATAAAAAATAAAAGCGTTAATTGTAAATACTGATTTAAAAATAGATGTTAGTGTAAAGAAAGTATAAAACAGGTATAAATATCATCCAAACGAAGCTACATTAGCATTTAAATTAAATTATTCTATTTATACGATTCCGACAATTTTGCACACCTTTCAAGTTTATTCTCTAAAAACTATAATTTATTATGAGTTATAAAATTGGAATTCTGAAGATAATTATCTTGTAGAGAATAGTTATTATTAGTATTATTATTATTATTATTATTATTTTATTATCATTGTATTATAATAATATTATTATTATTATTATTATTACTATTATTATTATTACTATTACTAATACTATTATGATAATAATTATGAATTTATCACTCAGTAATTTCTTATTAGTTCAAAAAATATGATTATGATTATTTTAACATTTCTTTTACTAAACATGAAAATTATTGCCCACGCCATATAAAACACCTTAAGAATTGAAGATATACAAAGTATTTTATAACATTTTTTTCTTATTCGGTTAACAAAATATATAGGCTCTGTCGAAAAGATGATATTATTATTCGAGTCACATTATCTAAGTGTAATTATTCTGAAATAACTTTTTAACCTGAACGAATGGCAATGTGTTTCAAACAAAAACATTATACTTATAACTCGTCGAGAATTGAAAGAAAAACGAAAGTAAAGAACGATTGGTCCCTAAGTAAAAATAAGGAGCTTCAGTCAATGAGGTACACTTCTGGAGCTCAGCGAATATCCCAATGGCGTAGTCCCTGATCCACTTTATAAATGAATTGCTTTTTTCGATAATACTTTATTAGATTTTTTCTCTTCACAAAGAAATACTTCCAATTCCAATAAAATTCTGTTATTTTTAGAAAAATCTTTAATTATTCTTACATCTTCTATTATATCTATTATACTTTTGTTTTTGTATCCATTTTCCTATATTTATTACATTGCTGTTTATTATTGCTGTTTATTATTGCTGTTTATTATTCATGTTTATTATTACTGTTTATTGTTACTGTTTATTACTACAGATTATTATTGCTCTTTATTATTACTGTTTATCATTGCTGATACTATTTATTATCTTTTTATCATAACAATTCATATTGTCTTTTTTCTATCTTTATGTATTTATCAATTACATATAAATGATTGCGAAAATATTTTATTGACGCGTAAAAAATTATTATTTATTATTTTTGCGTTGTTTATGACAAAAGTGCTATAAAATCAATTTCATAAATTTTTCATAAATTAAAGAACTTTCAATAGTCGAATACTTGTAGGTAATAAATGATCGACGGACATGTGTACTTGACTAATGTGACATTACATATCGAGAGTCAGCTTGTGATAACCACTGCACTGAATACCTATATTTCTCAGTTTACGAGCGTGATAAAACATTAAGAGTATAGAGTGTATGAGAACGAAGTGAAGCAGAATATTAAACAAGAATTCCATCGATTTATTACAATAATTTCAATAAATTATGGGTTTTAAAAGTATTATAGTTAACTTTTCATTAATTGATAATTAAAGTATTTATTTAATCCATAATAAAGCAATTTGCGAAAATTAATAAGCGCTATTCTAAATAGTTTTATACATGCTATTTTAATAATGCAATCTAAAATTATACACAAAATTTATTATTAAATTATTATACTAAATTCATTAAATAACTCTGTTAAATTGGAGTAAATATTTCCCTTTTCAAGAGAAATTCAACAAAAGTAATAAAAAATGTTTATTTTGTCGTTTTCCGCTCTACATTTTATTTAATTCAAAGAAACCTTTTTCGCAGTGTATTGATTTATTATTAATTCAACTGTGTCGATATTTACTTCATTTTTGTAACTCCTACGCGCCATTCCATGCAGTCATTGCTTGAAAGAGAAAAAATATCGATTCAAAAAGTATAAAGACTTGATAGAATGGAAATATATTTTGTGTATAGTTTTGACTGTATAGATGTAGAGAGCATTGCTCTTCGTGGGCGTTTTTGTGGATCAACTCAACGACTGAATGACACAAACAAAAGTTTCATTTTAACATTAAAATCCCTGACGAAACAATTAGCAAAAACGTTTTGATTCAGCATTTTGAATATTTTATTTCACAAATGTAAAATCCGTTTGCAATTTAATATTTTGCTTACCTAAACAGTTTCCTGTTTTATGTTCATTTCAATCTTACTATTAAATTACTCTAAATGCAAATACACTTATACCATTATAAAAATATAGAACTTGGTCATACACATCTGTATAATGTATACAAATACAAGTAGCAAAGGATTTCCTTCTTTGCAATGTGAGAAAAGAAAGTATATATGTACAGCTGTCTTGAAGAAAGAAACTTTAAACGAGATAACGTCAGTCTAGAAAATCTATATACCATTTCATGCTGTATCTATCAATTTTAAATTCAGAAACACGCGATTATAACTATTAAGTTTATAAGCTTGTGTTTAAGAAAACAATGCTGTAAAATGTTCTAATTACAATATATAATAACGCTGTATATGTATGCATAATTTTAAAATAACACCGCAACGTGCAATTAGAATTTATTTTACTGATGAAAATATACATGATTTACATCTCGATATTTATACATATACAACTTTCCTGAATTGTTGCTAATTCTTTCGTCTGGAGCTTTTTCTTCTCTATAATAAAAAGAAAAAAGTTCCCTATAATAATAATAAATATTGGCATAAAAACAAGAATGAAACTATCATATCAGCACAATAGACAAGAATAAAACTATCATATCAGCATAATAAACAAGAATAAAACTATTATATCAGCATAATAAACAAGAATAAAATTATAGCATATCTGTAAAATAAACAAGAATAAAACCAACAAGTTAGCATAATAAACAAAAATAATAATTGAAATCGCAACTGTTATTCTACTAGTTTGAATCATTTTATTAATTTAACTACATATACATAAAATGGATACAGTATGTGTATGGGTAACCATACAAGTTGAAATAGAATTACCTAACTCGAAAGTATATCTCCGCTAATCCGATACTCTTCCTATTTCCTATTTCACGTGAATTGGGAATTGCAGCTTCGTGATGTCACGTAAAACGCACGCGCAGATAATATCGAGTTCGCGAAACTTGTGTGTCTATTTCCTCTTTGCTATGCTACTACACTGAAAAAAAAGAGTGGCTGGGACAGCCAATTCGTTGGATAAATGGGAGCCATCCAATTAATTGGTTGAGGTATCCAATTCGTGGATGTCAT
>WNHD01003278.1:9054-32730 GCA_011057455.1 Ganaspis sp. Gsp50
CTTCCACCAAACTTCTCGGAACTTCCAATTTCAATATTCCGAAAATGTAATTGAATATTCAGGGGAGTTTCAGGGAATTTCCGGTGCTGTGTGGGTTTCTAGGGTGCAGTGCAAACGAAAATCTCATTGTCATCACGGAAGTACCATGCTGAATCAATTTACAATTAACATTATTACAACCAAATCGTAATCATTTCATTCTTCCAATAGACAATCAAAATGAATTTTAAAATAACATCAAACATGAATTTTAAATTATTCACAAACTTTTCAACAAACTGACAATCAGAGAAATGATTTCGATTTTACAATATACTTTAATTAGTAATAGAATAAACAGTAAAATAACATAACTCGTTAACTTAATTTTACGAAAATAAAACAAAGATTGGCTCTTTCTTCGAAAACAACAGATCCGTTACCGAATTAATAAATTACAAACAATACCATTAATTGAGCAAATTTTGAATTAAATAAAACATCTACAATAAAAATCTCAAGTACAACAAAAAATTTTCATGGTCAACATAATACAAGCGCCGCTGAAATTTAATTTCCTGCGCATTTTAACATTTTAACATTTTCCAAAAGAGCCATTGTTAAAAAACATAAAACGAAAGCTGGTAAAATCATAAATCTGCATCAAGTCACACTTCCAAAAACGTATACGCTTCAGAAATAATATGTTCGCGTTTCAAAAGTGACATAATACTTAAAAATGTACCCATTTCAAAAAAATCCACAATTAAGAAAGTAAAAATCGCTGAGGTTGGTATCAAATTACTGACATGAGAAGCAGCACACAACGATTACAACGTGAAAAATTACTGAAAGCTGGTCGACTCGTCATGCTGGTATCTTGTAGCCTGTGTTCTTTAAAACATGCATTTAACTGCTCAAGAACTTAAAAATCGACGCAGTCACACTGGCCAAAAGTTGAACTGAATTACATTTTCGAAAGAAGTCTTTTATCGAATTTAAAATATTTTTTTCTAGCTCTTTGTATCCTCAACAAACTTAGAACACTTTCTATTAAAACCCAAGTTGTCTCCAAAATGGAAAAACTTGTTAGAGTTGCACATTATTGTTCTCCGGTTATAAAATTGATTCAAAACATGAAAAAAGTTTAGTTCAAAAGATAACTAAGATAGGCAGATATTTTTTTAAAAGTATGTTTCGTTTGAAACTATTAAAACGCTTTTGGCCAGGTGAAGATGAACATCCACTCGTTTCTACTGCTAAGCATTCGTTCTTCCCCACCCCCCTTTCTGACTATTCATGTCTTTATCTCAGTTCGCAATACAATTTTCTTCACATGCCCTCCTACCTTACATCTCCTCCAACACAAGAGAGACTATCCGGTATAGGATTCTGTACCGTTCCTAGCATTGCGTTTCCAGACATATTGGCTACTGAGGTTGTGGGCACTGGACTTTGGTAGCTTTGGGACATATGTTGACTTTGATGCTGTTGCAAAGACAAAGGTCCACCAGGTGTTGGCGGAGCTGATCTGCTGCTCGGAATCGCACCCGGCGGCAATGGCGGGGACTTGGTGCTTCTCGGTGAACTGTTTGGTGTCGACCTCGGAGACGCTTGGTGGTTCTAAAAATCCGTATGTTGTATTACTTTAATTATTCGAAAAATGTACTTACAACTTTCACATTCAAGGACAGATCTTCAATTGGTTTGTAGTAATTGAAATCCTGATAGAAGTTAAATCAAAATCCGTTAGTTATGTTACGTATTATGTTACGTTAGGCCCTTGCTATCAAGATGTCGAAAATTTTGAATTTTTATGGATGGGAAGACTGATGAAATTCGGTCTATAATTGATAGATCTTTACGGGACTTCGTATGATGCGAGAACATCGACATCTAAAAGTTAAGTATTTTTTTGAATGCGCCGATAGGTCATTGTTTCCGAAATATCGACAATTTTGTATTTTCCGAGGATGGGTAGTCTAATGCAAATCGGCCAAAAATTGATAGATCTTAACAGAACTTCATACAGTGCAGGAAAATCAAAATCTAAAAGTTAACTATTTTTTGGAATGCGCCGTTAGGTCATTGTTTCCGAAATATCGATGATTTCGTGTTTTTCGAGGATGGGTAATCTAATGCAAATCAGTCAATAATTGATAGATCTTTACGAAACTTCATATGGTGCAAGAATATCGAAATCTAAAAGTTAACTATTTTTTTGAATGCGCCGATAGGTCATTGTTTCCGAAATATCGATGGTTTCGTGTTTTTCGAGGATGGGTAATCTAATGCAAATCAGTCAATAATTGATAGATCTTTACGGCACTTCATATGGCGCAAGAATATCGAAATCTAAAAGTTAACTATTTTTTTGAATGCGCTGATAGGTCATTGTTTCCGAAATATCGACGATTTTGTGTTTTCCGAGGATGGGTAGTCTAATGCAAATCGGACAATAATTGATAGATCTTTACGGCACTTCATATGGCGCAAGAACATAAAAATCTAAAAGTTAAGCATTTTTTTGAATCCGCCGATAGGTCATTGTTTCCAAAATATCGACAGTTTTGTTTTTTCCGAGGATGGGTAGTCTAATGCAAATCGGACAATAATTGACTGACATCAATGGGATTCAAAATAGTTCAAGTACATCACAATCCATTAGTTATACACTTCTTAACATCCTCTATAAAGCCATAGTTTCCAAAATATGGTCATTTACAGGAAAAATATTTCAGTAAATTGGAAACTATATGAATGAGAAGGAACACTAATCGATTTTTTTTGGTACATTTTGTATTTTACCCCTTGGAATTCATTGCCTGCAATACGATTTGCATTAGTCTTCCCTCCTTTTGAAAATGATGTCAATAGATTCACGAAATCAACAATCCTTTCTGATAGGCTGGGACCACTAATGCAACTTGAACAAAAGTTATCAAATCTTAATGGAACTCGGAATTATACAAATACACCAAAAATGATTAGTTACGTGTATTATGGTATACATTGATTAGCCGTTGTTTCCAAGAAATCAACAATTATTTATTTTTCAAGGATGGGTAGTCTAATGCAAATCGGACAATAATTAACAGATCTTAATGGGACTTGAAATAGTGCAAGAAGATCAAAATCAAATATTTACGTGTTATTTTGTATGCGTCGATAAGCTGTTGTTTCCAAGATATAAACAATAATGTATTTTTTGAGGATGGGACGACTGATGAAAATTGGACAATAACTGACGGACCTTAATGGGACTTTAAATGGTGCAAGTACATCAAAATCCATTAACTACGTATATTTGTTTGGTCTTCAATAGGCCTTAGTTTCCAAATTATTGGCATTTAAAGCGAAAATGCTTGATTGCCATGTCCATACGTTCCCAGTTCCATCTGTTCAAGTTAAAATCGCGCTTAATTTTAAGATTCTAATACTGGTATCTGAAAAATTCGACGAACCTTTAGCATTTTCATCAAGCCCTCAAGCTGCACCATCAGCTGCCTCCTGGAATCTTGAAGAGTCGCCAAATGACTCTCCAATTCATCTTTTCTTTGCCTGAGAGCTCTTAGCTCCGACATCAAAGCGGGATTTTCTAACCCTGCCGCCTCAATTTCTTGTTGTCTCCTAACAGAAAAATCGATTGTTAGTCCAAGTTTCAGTTGTTAAGAAGAAAAAGAGCAACGGTGAGAAGAGTCTAAACTAGAAACTATCTCTTCTTACTGTTCTTTTTCTGAGGTGTCGCGGATGTTATGAATTTTTCGGCTTGTGTGAGTTAGAAAGATTACTGAATGATGTATGAAGTGATGTTCTGTTAGAATGAAGTTCTAGACGGGCTTCTTTTTTTGTTAGTGTGATTTTGAGAAGCTGCAAAGTGTTGTCTTCACTACTCTAAAAGTGCAATCTAAGCAACCAAAGACACATGAAGCTGAACCGAAAATTTCGAACATGCGTGATTCTAGGATGGTTCGAGAGGATGATCATGGGTGAGGCTGATATAAAGGAAAATAAACGACACAGGTATACCTTAACCTTGCAATCTCTCGCATTATCTCTTTGTTCTTTGCCTCAAGTTGAGAAATCAATTCCCTTTGCGCCCTCGAGGTCTCCAAAGAGGATAGATTCGCGTCCGAAGGCGCTCTTCCTTGCTGAAAGTTATTTACCAAGAATTATAAATGTGAAATTAAACCAAATGGAACAAAATTCTCAATGAAAGCAAATTCTAAATGAGACAAATTCTAAATGAAAGCAAATTCTAAATGAGACAAATTCTAAATGAAAGCAAATTCTAAATGAAAGCAAATTCTAAATGAAACCAAATTCTAAATGAGACAAATTTTAAATGAAACCAAATTCAAATTAAACAGCAAAATTTTACATTCAACTCAGTTTTAAATCACGTTTTGTGTAAAGTTTTTAATTTAGATTATTTAATTTAGGGACTTTGAAAAGCTTTGGGAGACTAGTGCTTCAGAATCGCAAACTTACCACTTGTTCTGCCTGTGACATTCTGGAAGCGGCACGAGGCTGTGGAAATAATTCAAGTAAATTAACCATGTTAGCTGAGTGAAACCAAGTTAATTAAGTAAATTAACCAACAAATGAAAGTCCGCCTAATCGTGAGGCACAAAGAGGACAATTTCCAGTTGGTAAATTTCCTCCGATTTGAACAAACATTACGAACTATATGTCCACTTACTAAAAGTTAGTGAAAAACTTAATTTTAAACGACTTACAACAGTTCGTGCCTCTTGGGCCAATCTTTGGGCATATCTCGCTATCAATTTGTGCTCGTCGTCCATTCTTGAACTATCCATACTAATAAAAAACGTCACTGGTTTAATGTTTATTAAAAAACGTTACTTAATATTGTTACGTTAATATTGGTAATTAACATTAATATTGGTAATTAACATTAATATTGGTAATTAACATTAATATTGGTAATTGACATCCATATGTTGGTAATTTGGGTTATTGAGGTCATTATTGTCACTAATTTAGGTTATTGATATTGGTCATTAATGTTTTGATTAGTATTATTCATTAGGTTATTCATTAGTATTACGGTTATTGGCACTAGCAATTCGGAATTGAAGATTAGAAATCAAATGTACCTTCGTAATGTAGACCGACTGTCCATAGAACCAGCGTCAAAAGGTGCCATAAATCCTGGATCAGGGAATCCGTTATGAGAAGGTAAAGGAGAAGGTGGTCTGAAATGTTTAAACATATAAAACATCTATTTAAAAGCATCTATTTAAAACCAGACTTTGAAGCTCCAGGAAAGATTTTAGAACCGGATGGACGACTTATGATCCTGAAGCTTCTAATTGAAAATGGTCTTCACCACTCACACAATATGTGATAAATCCAAAGTCTTTTCCGGTTGTTCCGGGAACCTTGGGATATGGTTTTTGCCCTTCTCAGGAACACACCTGAAGCTCTTTCGTAAAGAATGACCAATCTGTTTGCTGGGTGACTTCTACGAACAAAAGACATACTTGTCAACGATATTTACTTCCACAATGTGCCTTCAATCCGTACACAATCATGTCCATTCCAATCATACCTTATCTATCTTATATCCACCTTCTTATATCAACCATCTTATATCCACCTTCTTATATCAACCATCTTATATCCACCTTCTTATATCAACCATCTTATATCAACCTTCTTCTATCAACCTTCTTATATCTACCTTCTTGTCTAGTATCTATTTTCTAATCTAATTCAAATTACTTACAAAACTGCTGTATTCTCTGGTGTCGTGGTCATTGTTGTGGGGTCCGGAGACTTTGCCCCGCCAAAAGCAATCCTGACAAAGTTGATACGAGTGGCATTTCTGGCATCGATACCTGAACCCCGTGAAGTTTTCCTTGTGGCAGGCGTCACACATGGTCGGATGCGTCACTAAAGAATGTTCATTAAAACAAAGAACAGGAAAGGGTGGGATTTAATTTGTTTACACGTACCACATTCCACAGCTGCTACTCTGTGATAGAGAGGGAGCCAAATCAAACAATGGGGTCCTGGGTCCGACATGAGGGTGTCCAGGAAATCATTAACAGTGACTTTTGTGTTCTGTAAAAGGGATTTGATGATTATCAAATGAAATCGGGATGTTTCTCTAAAACAACGAAAGTTTGGAAGAAAAAACAAGGGAATTTTGGAAGAGGAAACAAGGAAATTTTGGAATAGGGAACAAGGAAATTTTGGAAGAGAGAACAAGGAAATTTTGGAAGAGAAAACAAGGAAATTTTAGAAGAGGGAACAAGGAAATTTTGGAAGATAAAAAATAGCCAATTCCAAAACTTACCGGTAGAAAGATGGAGGTGGCCAAACCCTCGGTGTAACCGAACGAAGGCGATTCATAAACCGCTGCAGGCAATGCCAAAACTTCTCTCAAATATTCATCGAATCTCCAATGAGTCATCTGACCATTGCTGTCCGAAATTTGAGAATAAATGTCTGAAAACAAAGAGGGCAATTGAAACCACTTGGAACCTGAAATTTTACTTTATTAAAAAAAAAGATTGAATCTTACATCGAAATTTGTCCATCAGTTTACCAGCACAAAGAGTCGCCAAAGCTACTTTCACAGAAAACACTGAGATTTTGTTGGTCTCGCTGAAAAACAATTGTCATTTTAAAAATCTTAAAGAACATTGGGATTTGAACCAAAAGGGTTCAAAATTGGAATCAAAAAATTGGAATCAAATTTGGAATCGAAATTAAAATTTGAATCCACGTTGAAATTGGAATCGAAATTAAAATTGGAATCCAAGTTGTAATTGGAATTGGAAATTAAAATTGGAATCCAAGTTGTAATTGGAATGGAAATTAAAATTGGAATCCAAGTTGTAATTGGAATCGAAATTAAAACTGGAATCCAAGTTAAAATTTTGTAATAGAAATGAAACTCATTGCACAAGGAAAATTTTAGAGAAGTTTGACGTGAAAAATTGTGAAAGATATTTAAAGTTGAGTCCTACCCGCTGTATGCAGCTATCAGCCAATTCATAAGTAAGGCCGTTGTAGTGTCAACTTTAGCTTGTTGTGCAACTGGAACTCTTTTATTTAAAGCATGGAATAAGGAAGACAAAAGTGTTTCAAGTCTCGAGACACCGAGAGAACTCGACGGCTCCAATGTGTTGAGACCATTTTCTCTAAAAGCCTCGATCACGTTCCATATGTCCACATTGTGCACTAAAACAAAAGTCACTCGTCCAGAAATCAATAAGTCTAATTACAAAGAAATTATAAGACGCAACAGAAAAAGGATCTGTTCTCAAAAACAGTATACTCAAAAACAGTAGACAGTAGTAGTAGAAAGCAACTTTTTAATAATAGCTACTGTGTTTTGTGGACAAAGTTTTATGTGCACAAAAAATCGTGTGAACAAAAAATTGTGTTTACAAAAAGCTCTAAAGAAAGACAAGAATTTCTTAAATTAACAATAATCCTAATTAAAACCCGAGTTGTAATTCCCAACAAAAAAAAATATGCGAGCTTGTTGAGAAAATGCTATTCAGCGCTGTTGACCCTACTAGAACTTTAAATTGAAGAGATAGAACATTACGGAAAAGTAAATTAGAATCAATTGCAGATTGTTTCCGCAAAAATTATGAGTTTTTTGTTCTGGCGTAGTTGATTGCTGATTTTATTTTCTATACATCTGAAAATTGCCTGCGTACATTTGCCAATTGTCTGTATGTATTTGAATATTTGTATACACCGAAAAAACAAAGTCTTAAACTGTTTACATCTTAAAACCAAATGACTGAAAGTCAACAAATTTTATGTCTTAAAACAAGATGGAGTCAGTTTTAGGTCTTAAAATCCAACTCTTGATTCTGAAATTTAGTTGAAATTGGATCTGATGTAAACGGGTTGAGACTAATTTGGTCTGAAAGTAAGACTTCTTTTTTACAGTGTATATTTGAATATTAATATATATTTGAATATTTGTATATAAATTTAATTGATCCAGTACATTTGAAAATTGCACACATTTTTTAAAATTATTATAAAAAGAATTTAAATTTAAAAATAAATTATTATTTTGATATAATTATTATTTTGATATAATTATTATTTTGATATAATTATCAATTATGATATAATTGAGGGCATAAGTTTAGTTTTGGTCGAACTTACTGTGGACCTTTTTCTGGATGAACCTGAGCTTGCAAGCGGTTCGGTATGAAGCGAAACGTATGCTGTCGAAATTTTGCTGGCGCATCTCCTGCAGCAGCTGCAGACGACTAGCTTCCCCGCTGCTGTTACTGCTCGTAGAGCCAATAGCCCCGTCTTCAGCCATTTCTAGAGAACACATAAAATCACTTTATTGCCTTGTGGTAACACAGTTAATGGCTCAGTAATGACGACATTCAACATGTTGTTGCCTTTGACAACGTAATTTCCGATTCCCCATTCTTTCGATCGTAAAACCTGCCCATTGAGCGGAATTTTATTAAAGCGATTCCCCCTTTCTATCAATTCGCAATCATATCTTCAAAAAAAGAAACAAAAATTAAACCCGCGAAACAAAACTCACCGAACCATACATTATATTAAACATCTTTGGTATACCTTTGACATACCAAAGATACATTTTAATTGTAATACCTTTGGTATTATAATAAATTAATTTTTTTACCTTTGGTAATAAATTGTATATGGTTGAATTTGTCAACGTGTTGATGAATTATGATTATTGTAAATTTTTGATAGGAATGAATAAAGCACTGATGAAGGGGCAGATCAAAAGATATGAAACCAAGGAATGTGTCGAAACGAAAGGAAATAGAAGATAGAATAGATAATGATTCTATGAAACTGCAATTGGATCAAATGAGATGCTCAATAGGATGAAATTGCTCTTTACAAGATTCGAGACTCCTTGTGAAAAAAGAAGATTCGTAATTCCTTATAGTAGTTGTTCAAACAAACGATCATTTTCTCTTTTAAATTTTGAAATCCCATTTTGATATTGCATTTTGATATTGCACTTTAATATTGCATTTTGTTATTGCACTTTAATATTGCATTTTGATATTGCACTTTGATAATGCATTTTGATATTGCATTTTGATACGTTTTGTGTATGATATGATTGATATAATTCATACGATTTTCTATGATTTTGATGAGAAACATTTAGCATTTTCAGCAACTGCACACCCATTTTCTTATTTCAATATGAGGAACGTTTTGAGGAAATACAGACACATAAAACCGGCCATTTCGTCTGTTCTATATTCCCACTATAACCCTTCATTTTATTTTTTCAACAACTTATGGGAGTAGTAGCAATCTGAAGAAATCGACCAACTTGGAAAGTTTTTCCCAAGCTGGTTGAATATTCACGAAAGCCGGGGTCGTACGTTACAGCGGAAAATGTGGCTTCTTCCACCTACCGCAAGAAAATGCAAGAAATCAATATCTGGTCCGCTCAGACGGTTCGTTTATTCCACAAAATTGAGAATACGAGCACCAAAGTATCGTGCAGCATTGTTTAAAAAACGTATACTAACAATTTGCTCGTAAAATTTGTGCCCATTAATTAAAATTCCTTTCGATAATTTTGACTGTCGATGATCCGGGACGTTCCGAAGAGAAGGTCCGAAGAACAGGAAAAGGTGATTTTTTTTAAAATGGTATTTCTGGCATTTTGGAGAGCAGAAGAGAAAGCGTGTTTCCCGTTCCAACAAAGAGGGTAGTCAATAACAGGAGAAATATGGAAACGTCAAAACTTAAGTAATAACCGTGAGTCACGTTAGTTACTGGAAAGTTATTCCATTTACTACCTGTGAATTGCCAGTAAATCCTACTTGGGGTTAATTTACTACTAGCGTCTCAGTCATCCCGATAAACGCAGAATGCTGATTAACCAAGCTGAATTTCCTGTCAGCAGATCTTCAATTGTACGAAATTTTTCGATAGTTACGAATATTTCCGATACGTTACTTTCGAAACGTTTCTTTACATTTCTTTCGATACTTTTCGTTACGTTTCGTTACATTTCCTTCGATACTTTTCGTTACGTTTCATCACATTTCCTTCGATACTTTTCGTTACGTTTCATCACATTTCCTTTGATACGTTTCGTTACATTTCCTTCGATACGTTTCGTTACATTTCCTTACGTTTCTTTCGATACTCTTCGTTACGTTTCTTTCGATACCTTTTTCGATAATCCAATTTCTGTAATAGATTTCATATATTTCGTGTATTTGGCACCTGCATTGAAGGTATAAATAGAAAATAAAAAATTGAATCGAAAAGTCCTTTACCACTTTTCAAAATGTTGAGTTGTTCCGAAGTTAGAGCGATTTAAAGTTAAGGTGCCTGCAACGTGGCATCGTAGCAGTGGTAGCACTCTGCTGCGCATGCGCACTCGTCACGAGGGAGGGAGTGGATATCTAGCTCGCTCGCTATTGGCCAACTTCGAATCGTCATAACTCCGGAACGGCTGAAAATTTCGAAAAGTGATAAAGGACTTTTCGATTCAATTTTTTGTATTCTATCTGTGGCTCTAATATGTACGTCTTAAGACAGGACATCCTGTAGGAGTCTATAGTATAGATATAGTATAGATACTATAGATAGTATAAATAGTAAATGTAATGTCTTTTAAAAAATAAAGTAAAGATAACGTAAAGATAAAATTACTTTGATCAAGAGTTAGCAAAAGTAAGTGTAAATAAGTAAATCACTAGTTTTTTATGTATCGCTAGTTTTTTTACATACCGCTAGTGTTTTTTTATATACCTCTAGTTATTTTACCTGCCGCTAACATTTTTTTTATGTACCGCTAGTTATTTTACCTACCGCTAGTGTTTTTTTTATGTACCCCTAATTATTTTACGTACCGCTAGTGTTCTCTTTATGTACTACTAATTATTTCACCTACCGCTAGTGTTCTCTTTATGTACCACTAATTATTTCACCTACCGCTAGTGTTTTTTTATGTACCTCTAATGTTTTTTTATGTACCGCTAGTGTTTTTTTATGTACCGCTAGTGTTTTTTTATGTACCGCTAATGTTTTTTATGTACCGCTAGTGTTTTTTTATCTATCCCCAATTATTTTACCTACCGCTAGTGTTTTTTTATATACTCCTAGTTATTTTACCTACCGCTAGTGTATTTTTATGTACCCCTAGTTATTTTACATACCTCTAGTGTTTTTTTATGTACCACTAATTATTTCACCTACCGCTAATGTTTTTTTATGTGCCGCTAGTTATTTTACATACCGCTAGTGTTTTTTTATATACCCCTAGTTATTTTACCTACCGCTAATGTTTTTTTATGTACCACTAGTGTTTTTTTATCTACCGCCAGTTATTTTAGGTACCGCTAGTGTTTTTTTATGTACCACTAGTTATTTTTAAATACTTTTATAGCGCGAAATTGATAATGCTACTACAGAAACAGCAATAGAATTTCTCACAGCAAAGAATGCGCCTCAAGACATGATCGATTTCACAATTGCTGAAGAAGAATGGGAAGAGAGCAAGGTAAGATAGAGAATTATCGAGCTCAAGGCACAAAAGAGAAGCTATTATAAGAGGCCTTAAAGGGCCAAGTTGAATGGTTCAATTTACCTGCAATTAAAGTTCAAAGCACAAGTAGAGCTTGCATTTTAAACAAAACCGTTTCTCCGTTAATTCTTATCGTGACGAGCTTCGAAGGCCTTAATCACAACGAACGGAACACAGAGTCGATACTTTAACTGCTACCTGTTGACTACTTCGCAAATGCCTTTCTTTTTAGGATTATTAATTAGATTCATTAAATTTAAATAGCTATTGATCTCGCATGAGAGCTTAACAATGTATCATGGAAACAGAATACATCCCTTGGAAACGGAAAAGCCCAACAATGTGTCGAGCTTTTTCTCTTTAAAAATGAAATAGAAGCTGACACGTTAGCGGGAAAAATACATTTCCTGTTCACAATAAATCACAATGAATTCCATTGTGTATTAATTTCTTTTCCTTTTTCTAATTCATGGTAGATTGAATGGACGCGGAATCGTGGCTTATTTAAAGCAATATTGTTGATTGAGCATTAATTTGGCATTGGCAGACGAATAGAGAACATGATTCAATAATGGGAAGCTGTACGCAGCACAGATGCCTCGAATTGCAATGCGCTTTGTCAGATAATTGCATTTTGAACCACGAGAGCTGATAATTAACGAACACTTATATATCAAGATCGTGAGATTTCTACTCGTGTTCCAAAACTGATGGCAATAAAAATGGACAAAATGACAACAAAATGGACAAGAATGGCAATAAAATGGACAAAAATGGCAACAAAATAGTACAAAAAAGCATATAGAAAGAAAAAAACTTGTAAAATAAGGATTTTTTTTATTCTAGAAGATCAATGTTGTTATTGATGGGGAGAGATGATGGAAGGGGACTGTTTATACGATAGGGGATGATTAGCCGGAATTATTTCAGGCTGGAAGGAAGGGGGAGAAAAATTAGGTTTGGGGTATCTGGGGCAAACGATTTGGAAAGCTGGATTCGGAAGTACGGAAGGAAAGGAGGAATCGTTGGAACAGAAAGTTAGGACTAACGCACTAGGATACGTAGGGTTGAATCAATACAATAAGTGGGCCAGGTGGGGGATGGATAAGACGATCGCTGAAAACTCAGGAATAGCTGGGAGTCGGACAGCATTAGTTTGAACGCAGGAACGAAGGAATAGAATTCCATAAAGGCGCGGCCAACTTTGATTTTCCGGATACCAAGACAGACTTAAAATTATTACACTTTTTTTTGCGTTGGATACTGCATTATTTTTACTCAACATTTCATTGTACTGTAACATTGTATTGCATTGGATTGCATTATATTGCATTATATTGCATTATATTGTACTGTATTGTATTGCAATTGTTATATTGCAATGTATTGCATTGTATTGCATTATATTGCATTGTATTGCATTATATTGTACAGTATTATATTGCAATGTATTGCATTATATTGTACTGTATTGTATTGCAATATTGTACTGTATTGTATTGCAATTGTTATATTGCAATATAATGTACTGTATTATATTGAAATTGTTATATTGCAATATATTGCATTGTATTGTATTGCATTATATTGTACAGTATTATATTGCAATGTATTGCATTATATTGTACTGTATTTGCAATTGTTACATTGCAATATATTGTACTGTAGTATATTGCAATTGTTATATTGAAATATATTGCATTTTGCATTCTATTGCATTATATGGTACAGTATTATATTGCAATGTATTGCATTATATTGTACTGTATTGTATTGCAATTTTTATATTGAATTATATTGCATTATATTATATTGTATTGCAATTGTTATTTTGCAATGTATTGCATTGTCTTTAGTTATGTTGTATTGTATTGCAATTGTTGTATTGTATTGCAATTGTTGTATTGTATTGCAATTGTTGTATTGCATTGTATTTAGTAGAATTGTATTGCATTGAACATCATTGCATTGAATTCCATTGAATTGCGTGGATTGCATTCCATTGCATTGTGTTACACCTTGCATAATTGTCGGTCCGAAAATAAAATAATTTCTTTTAAAAATTTTTTACAACTCTATCAAGGCAAATTCTATTTCCATTCTGGTATTCCATTTGCAAGGAGTTCCTTTGAAGAGCTTACACTTTGCAAGATATAAGAGCCAGACGGTTCCGAATGAAAGCTATAAATACTTTCGCACGTGTGGTTAATCCCTTCCTGACTTGGTCCCTTCTCGTTAATATTCCTTTTTTATAACTCTCGTGACAAATGGTAATTCGGTTTAATTAGTTTAATGCATTTTTGAAGAGACGCTTGAAAAAGGTCTTTCAACTTTAATCCTCGTTCCAGGGGTCAATAAATCGTATTGCATAATACATATAACGAGGTTTATAGTCCAGCGCTTGTTCTGCACTGTTAAATAATAAATCGAGTCTTTATTCATTCTTCAAATTGTTTTCTTCCTTGGTGACTAATCTTCTGGATAAAAAACACTATATACTAATAGCGAAAGGATTAGTCACTTTGAAAGATCCTTGAATCGAGTCTGTGTTTATAATTAGAGCTTCCTCATCATCAGTTTCCTCATCTTTCGACATAGATACCGATTTTTTTTGTTAATGACATTCCTGACACATTTTCTCACCTTTGAGAACCTTTTTGTGTTGCTTGTGTCTCTTTGTGTTTCTTTCTGTGTTTGTTTTTTCTTTATAAAGACATAAAACAGCCTTAGGCTTCCGGGGAACAAAGTCTACTTGTTTAAAATATACTCTTATGGATTTCAGTGAAAAGAGCTCTCTTTCATCTTGTTTTCTCTGTATCTATTGAAACGTGTCCCGGAATTTGACAGAGTCGTTTTTTATCCCGAAATTGCAAACGTGCAGAATAGAAAAATAAATTCATGAATAACTTGTTTTTATATTCAAGAGAGTGTTTCAATATTTATGAAATTTTATCCTCATTCTCGCGTTTCTTCTATGCGATCTGGCTCCAATTACACTTACTATTACGTACTTCGGACTTTCAGCGAATTTCGAAATTATTTTAATACACGAAATGATTTTTGTTTAGACTTTATTAGATTTTTGTTTTTTGTTTATGCTCGTTGCGTTGACTTTGAAAAACACTGTGTGCGTATTTTTTATTTGACGCAATTTAATTATGGAGTTATGCAAACTGTGTCAACAGTTTATAAATTAATAGGTATCTTCTAAATACGTTACATAAGCCTCGTCAGATTTGTAAATATCGTGCATGTGTGCAAATATTAAGTAAAAAATTTTCAGTTAAAACATTCTACAGCAAAACTCCAGGGGATTTATTTTTCTGATGTAAATTCATAATTTTATAACGCCTGAGTTTCGTCATTTTTCTACAAACTTATATTTGTACTTCTATTGTGAATTATGATTGCTTAGGCTTATATGAAAAACATTTTTCGTACATTATGCATTGCAATATTTATACAAATAAAATTATTTTAATAATAATTTTAAAAAATTCCTGACTCGGAGTGATCGATAAATTCTGATATTCTTTAATTTTAAAAAATGTTTTTTGTAATATAAAGACAGTCTTTTGCATAGCATCTATTTATATTAAATTATTTTTTTATATTTAAAATTCTGTTAACTAACTTTAGTACCAAAACTACATTACAATTACATCACCAAAGAATTTTAACTACAAGTCGAAATTATATCACTACATCATTTCATTGTTGAAATAAATTTCAATTAATATTTCACTTTCAAGTAGCATTATATACTGACTATACCAATTTTGTACTAATTTAAATTTAACGAGATGCCTTTAAGATAATTCATTATCTTATTAATTATCTAATGGAGGAACATGTGTAAGAAAACCTACAAGATGGTTTTCACATTAAGAGGCATTCGTCACCAAAGAATTTTAGCACAACTTCTTGTAATGCAAAAAAACGATATAAATTCCGAGAAAATTTGAATGGTAAAAATAAAATTATTTAAATGGTAAAAATAAGATTATTCGAAGCCAAATCTATGATTTACGGCGTATCCTTTCTTCATAGTAACTATGAAGGTCTAGTGCACAACGTTTATAGCAAAAACGATCAAAAAAAAAATTTTCTTTTTTAAATTTTTGCTCTTAATTTACAGAATAATTATAATTAAATGAATCAATATACCGTAGCTTTTACTATAATTGTATTAGACGTTTAGATTAAATTGTTTAAATTAAGAAATCTGAATAAAAAAAAAATTCTGACACGTATATAACTTTTGGCTATTCCTAGTTCTTATATTATTATACTCTTCGCTATGTTATCTTTATTTTGTAATTTTTTTCCTGAAAGGGCTTATAAGCCCTAGGGACTTTATACTTTAATAAATAAATTGTAAAAATAAAATTATTTGAATGGTGAATATAAATTTCCGATTTAAAAATGTAAAGAGAAATTTAACGTTAAAAGGAGTTAATTTAGGCGTTAATAGAAGCAATGAAAAACCCGAGGAAAACCTAATTTGAAAGAACATTTTGAATAAAATCGTTTATAGTTTCATTACGAATCATTAAAGTTTGTGTAATAATGCATTTAATGGATGAATAATACATTAATTTACATAGTATACTAATTAATTATTCATAACATTTAAATGTTATATTTGAAGTTATTGATCAATATGCTAATTTACATCGAACCGTTATTTGTACCAAATGTTTTTTCTTCTCCGAAAAATGAAGTGTTAAATATTACAAATGCTCTGTAGCTTTTAAAAAATAATATAAAATTGAAACAAACTTTAAATTAATATTTTTCCGTTTGTTTCATTTGTATGTTACTTTTTAAAAGATACAAGTATCATTATAGTTAGTATGCTCACAATAATAAGTAAATTGAATTATTTTTAGGGTTCCGTGCATAATTTTAATTCAAGTCATTTATTATTACATTCTCATCAATAATGAGAAAGTATTCAAAATGTGCGATTTTTGACTTTTGCTAATTTTATCATTTCTCGACGTTTTTTTTTGTCTTAATGTAGAACCAAGCGATTGTTCTACATTAAGACAAAAAAAACACTAAATAATAAATGACTTGAATTAAAATTATGTTCCTTGAGTCTTGAAAATAAATTATATGAAACGCAAATCTGAGTTAGCATTATTTAATTCTGAGTTTTCAATAGGAATCATATAATTCTAATATTGAACTAGCTTCATATTAAACTGAATTTTGGGTTAGAATTTTATAACTTTGACAATTGAGCGTCGTTATGACCTTGCACGATCTGCATTCTATTTTCCAGTGATGAAAATGTTTTCGATTATATGCGTCTATAGAGCTAAACAAATGCACAACGCTTTTGAATATTTGATATTTCATTGGAGCCGTTTATAATTTTTGATATGTAGTCTCGTATCATAGTGGTCTTAAACTTGTACCGCATTTCCATATTGTATGTTGAACTTCAACTTTGTCGAAAATTTTCCAATTTTTCAGAATTTTCAACTTTCGGGGCTCCCTGATGCGATCTTCTCGAGTTATAGCGTTTTAAAGTTTGTCATACAAAAAGTGGGTTTTAAGCAATTTTAAAAAAGTTAAGAAAAAAGAAAGTTTCTTGAAAAAAGATGTTACGATGTGACCTTTAGCAGTTAAGATGTTGATTCATTGGATTAAAGTGATTCCGAATATCATGAAATTTTGAATTCAATTCAAATTGAACTTGTGTCAAGAGAAATCAATTTTCGTTTACTATAAACTTTGAATCCCTTCAACTTTCTGGATTCTGTTTCCTGGAATTAAAGTGTCTTCGAATGGCAAAATCATTTCCATTAGGATCCCTTCATCTTTAAGATGAATTTGATATTTGAATAACTAGTGATTTTTCGAGTGCACTTTCAAGTGTAATTTCACCCGCAATTTCCGTGGATTTCTCTTGTGCTCTTGTGCTAAGTACCTGAAATGTAAATTTGAGTTTTAAGTTTTCTCCCTTCTTTTATCTTCTTCTGCAAAAAGAGAACAGGAAAAAAGTTGTCTAAAACTGCTCTGAGAAATGTGAATGGTAGTTCTGATGAACAAGTGATTGCTAAACAAACAAAAATTTCGCCGTCAATATGACTTTAAGGTTGGGTTAAGTAGTCGGCGAGTTTTGTAGGGTGGGTTGCCGGGAATGTGTTTGTGCAGCACTATCGACAATCGGCTCGTGACACTGCGGCCCACACGTTCGTCTAACCTGCCCTACCGGTATGCACATATCTCCGGCGAGTTTTTGACGCGGGTGTAAAAATTGCCCGTAGCCACAAGGCCCTCGCAGGGATCACCGCAAGTCCAGTGCAACTTTGCACTGTGCCACCATTGTGGTGAAAAGCGACTGAGACTACAACCGTTGCGTTTACGCGGTCGGCGTGCACGCGACACGATTACGCAATTTGGCGAGATTTATGTCTCGAGAGCTGTCAGTGTCCTGCAACAAATGCGCGACGCTTGAAGTGACGTCTCGAGAGCGTCGCGACTTTCCCTCTCGTGGCAATAAGGGAGCGAGTCGTCCGAGATTAATTCTAGCAGACAGAGAGACTCGCCTACCTTTTCTTGATCCTCACAAAGGTCCGGGCACACAGAGCACAATTTCAGGAGATATGCACCTTGCCGAATGAGAACACATCACAAACCTCAGCCGCTGCGGCCATCACTGATTTCAGACTGGCCAGGCGCCACTTGTCAGGTGCGAAAGGCGGAATTGAACCGACCACATCTGCGCATGGCTGGGAATTTTAATTGACTCGCAACAACTCGCTACGGTGCGAGACTGGGTAAGGCAGCACGCGAGCACTTTTCCTTCTTTACCTCCTGGCATCGTCGTTGTTGACGGAAAGTACATCAAACACTGGACTGAAGAAAAAGCAGATTTGTACTTATCGCGTGTCGATAATTGGATCTAAAAACTGTTGCAGACTTTTCGGCAAGATTCTTGCACTGAGAGAAATCTGCTGTAATTATTATATGAAACATAACCTCTATTAATCATATGAAGTACGTCGGTTTGGAGGAAAACCATGCCGTTTCAGATGAATGTTATAAAACATATTGTTACTTGTAACAATTATAAAACATGCCATTTCGGATGATATTATTACAAAAAAACAAAAATGTTTTTTGTCGGATAACTTCATAAACTTCAAATATCCCTCGGGTTATACAATTGCATGAAGAAATTTTTTAACGCATGTTGTAGTTGTAGAAAAAGTAATGAATTTTGTCATGTCAAAGTTGTACGTTTTATTTTTTTACGTTTACGTTTTTTTATTTAATTATAAAATGCATGACAACTTTTTGACATGTTCTTAACTTGATGCAAAAAAAAAAGATCGTAGGCACAAGACCCATGTCCATTTTTTTCATGGAAAATGTTAGTTTATTTTATTAGCTTACAAAATTTTTACAAATTTTATTTTTCAGTTTTTCTTTGTAATCTAATTGTCTTGTTTTTATCTAAATCTGTGAAAATTCACGTTTTAATTCGAATATTATTCATTTTTGTTTATTTGAATTCGCATGCACTTTCATTGATCTAAATTGGTATGCACTTTCATTGATTTAAATTAGTATAAACTTACATTGATTTAAATTAGTATAAACTTACATTGATTTAAATTAGTATAAACTTACATTGATTTAAATTAGTATAAACTTACATTGATTTGAATTAGTATAAACTTACATTGATTTGAATTGGTATAAATTTCCATAGATTCGAATTAGTATATAAACTTTCACTGATTCGAGACTTGGAATTAGTAAAAACTTTCACTAATTTGAATAAGTGAACGGCTTTACAATATTCAAATTTAGAAAGCGGGTTTAGACGGGATTGTGTGTTACAGACAATTTTCCAAATCCCTTTGTTCTGCATAACAATTGAGTGAGGGTTCTTGATGTAAATTTTAAATTCTTCAGTCACAACATTCTATTGTTAAATTATATATTTTCTTTATGCTTCTTTTCCTTTAATTAAAAATTGAAAAGCAGCCTCAGGTGTATTTTAATAAAATTTATTACCTATTTAAAATAGTAACAAAAATTTTGCATTTAAGGACCCTTTTCATTGTAACTATACTGAACATTTGGATAAGCGCAGAACTCGCAAAATCCTGGGGGGCCAACTGCTCCCGGTTGTCCATTTAATCCAGGTTGACCTAAAACGAATTTCTATATTTAATCAATAATGTTATTCTTTGTAATTTTATTCTGTTTTTTCTATTTATAATTTCTATTTTATAATTCTTTGTAATTTTATTCTAATTTTTCTTCTACTTATAATTTCTATTTTATAATTCTTTGTAATTTTATTCTAATTTTTCTTCTATTTATAATTTCTATTTTATAATTCTTTGTAATTTTATTCTAATTTTTCTTCTATTTATAATTTATATTTTATAATTCTTTGTAATTTTCTTTTCTTTTCCCCTTCTTTTTTCTTGTTTTAATAATTTTCCTTTTCTTTGTAATTTTTCTTTTTGAAGAAAAACAAATTATGTGAATCTAAAAACTAGTGATGGATGCATAAAGGGTACATGTACCCTTTTCACCCATACAGAAATTTTTTGGGAATCTTTGCAAACACAGACCGTCAATTCTAAAAAGTGTTTCTGGCTTGGAACGTGAATTCCCTAAGAATTACGTATTCGTATTTTTCCATACAGATAAACTTGAAAATTTAAAACTAAATAACTAATTACTAATAACTAATTTCAATCTAAATAAATAATTAAATAATTAAATTATTAAGTAATTAAATTATTAAATAATTAAGTAATTAAATTATTAAATAATTAAATTATTAAGTAATTAAATTATTAAATTATTAAGTAATTAAATTATTAAATTATTAAGTAATTAAATTATTAAATAATTAAAATTTAAATCTAATAGGTTCGGCCCTGGTTTAAATTATCGTTTTCTACAGCTTTCTGTCCATTTTACATTGAAAAAAATAATTTTAAAAAGTGCTCGAAAAGCTTTTATTGGTACTTCATTTTATGTGTTTACCTGGTCTGCCGGGCTCTCCCCTATCACCTGGTCTTCCAAGCTTGCCAGGCTTGCCATCGTTACCAGATGGTCCTGCAATAAAAAGCGAACAATGCTAACTTTGAATTTTAAAAATTAGAAACTTTTTTCTTTTATTTACTCACCCGGCGGACCTTGGAAACCAATCGGGCCTGGAATACCAATTCCTTTTTCTCCATCTGCCCCCTTTTCTCCCCTTGCCCCATCAGCACCAGCGGGTCCAACAGGACCTTCAGGTCCCGGAGGACCCATTAACCCATGTTCCCCAGGTACTCCAGGATTGCCTGAAAATGATTGATTAACATTCAATATCGATTTTTAGTCAGTTTTGCAATTTTTTGTATGCCGAAAAAAACTAGAGGTCACGAACCTGGGGGTCCAGGAGGTCCTGGGGGTCCTCGTCGTCTAGGACGATTTGCCACATAACTCGGGGGCGATCGCATCAATTCAGTGATTTCTGATATTTTCTCTAGAAATGAAAAATTGTTCTTTAATTGCGTGAAATGAGGTTCTTTTTGTAATTAAAGAAATGTTTAATTACGAATGTTGAATGATGATGTAGAAATAAAATTTAAAAATGAAATTAAAATGAAAAAAAATGAAAATAAAATTTAAAAAAATGAAAATAAAATTTAAAAAAATGAAAATAAAATTTTAAAAAAATGAAAATAAAATTTAAAAAAATGAAAATAAAATTTAAAAAAAAATGAAATTAAAAATGAAGTGAGAGTGTAATTACAAATGATTCAAACGATGTCAATGAATCGGATTCATTTCAAGTGTGTTATGTGTATTTTTATCTTCTTTTTTTATTTTCTTTTTTATCTTCTTTTCTTATTAAATAAATCGTTAGGGATGAAATAAATTCAGTGCACGATATAATTAAAAGAAATCCCTGTGCTTACAAACAAGGGTCATTTTAACAAATTCTGAGTTGGATTCATTATATAAGTATAGTGGTGTCGTTAAGGGCGGGATGTTCTACCCCCGTTGACACTCTTGACGGATTAACCGTCATATGATTCATTAAGGTGACTTTTATGTTACTAATTTGCATGCGTATCTCTCAAAATCCATATATAGAGTTCACCCTCTAGCAAATAAATATTTCCAAGACGTCTTTTACGACTTTGATATGAAACTATCAAACACGACTCGATGAAAGACTATCATTTGTAGTACAAAAATACTTTCAGAAATTAACTTGATTAAAAATGTTTCTTAATAGAATTCTGCCGTACGAAATAAAAACTTAGCTAAACAACAATGTTGGTATTGTTATTTACCTAAGTTTTTATTTTGTACGGCAGAATTACAAAGATAATTTAAATTCTTTATTCGTTAAAAATAAAAAAATAAAAAAAGTATTATGCATAGTTGTATGTGAAAACCACATGCAACTTTTGTATATCTTGTGATGAATCCAGAGAAGGGTCATGATCCTCCTTTTTGCAGAAAATTCTGCATCTGACATTGATTACAGCAAAAGAAAAAAACAAAAAATTTTCAAGGCGATATTGGTTTAATTTAAAAAAAGTCTTGACGCATAGGTCATGGTTTGTATCTGAGAAAATTATATACATTCACTTCTAATGATTTAAAATCAAAATCACTGAAGCATCGATTTGCGATCTTAAAATCAAAATCATCGATCGCGATCTTAAAATCAAAATCACTAAAGCTTTGATTGGGATTTTAAAATCAAAATCATCGATCGCGATCTTAAAATCAAAATCACTAAAGCTTTGATTGGGATTTTAAAATCAAAATCACTGAAGCATCGATTGGGATCTTAAAATCAAATTCTATGAAACTGAATCAACGTTGGTTCTAAAAGTGTTCAAATCCAAAGATGGCTTAAAAAATACTTTCTGCCAGTGATTTAATTACGAAGAAATTATTAGTAATAGATTTATAGAACGTTTTATATAAATTGGATTGTCAGGATTGTACAGATCGTATATTTGACTTTTTTACGAATTGTATTTTTTCGTGTATTAATTTTTGAACCAATTAACAAACATACTTGGATTAATGGATTCTTAACGTTTCAATAAAATTATAATAGAAATGTGAATCATCGTGATAGTGTCTTCTTCGTTGCGATAGAAGTATATATTCATGATCTTGACACACGAGCTACCATAGAGATATACCCCGTTCGCTATATATCCCTTTTAATTGCGCAATTCCTCGCATACATTTCACGCATAATCCTTTCCTATTGCGTATTACGCCATAAAACCTTCGAAAGTTTTCAAAATGGCCAAATAGCCAAGGGTCATCTACATTTACTTTGATCTTATCTATTTATGACATCTTTCTAACGGCGCACGCTCGATTCTAATTATATTTTTGAATCTAATTATATTTTTAAATCTAATTACTTTTTTGAATCTAACTACTTTTTTGAATCTAACTACTTTTTTGAATCTAATTACTTTTTTGAATCTAATTATTTTTCTTGAATCTAATTACTTTTCTTGAATCTAATCTCTCTTTTTAATTCAATTACTTTTTTTTAATAATCCTTTTCTATTGCTAATCTTTTTTCCTTAGTTGGATTTTTATAACCATCAAGTTGTACATTACAATATTCCAGAATTGCTTAGGGTTTAAACATGGTATTTCCGAGTCAAAATTTCAATCCTACTTTGATACTTTTTTGTTTAAAGTTAAAAAAGGTTTTTTTTGTTTAAAGGTTTAAAGTAGGAGCAAACTTAATACAATTTTATCCTCTTCATTAACGCTCCATAATACTACATGGAGCGTTACATGGAGCGTTAATTAACGCTCCATGTATAGTATTATGGAGCGTTAATGTAGAGAACAAATTCAGCGAGGAACATCAAACTAGGATGTGCCTTAGATTTATATATGAGAACGAGAAAGATAGCACTGTTTTATCTCTTTTCTTCTCATGTATAACCTTTTCCACATTCTTTGTTTGAATTCGCTCCTCTTTAATATAAAAATGAAGATTCAACATCGGGTACCCAAAGAGAAATGACTAGTTAATTTGACGTCAATTTGACATCAAATTGATGATCAAGTTTTCGTCAAATTGACTATTCATATTGACGAAAATGTGT
>WNHD01003279.1:0-16216 GCA_011057455.1 Ganaspis sp. Gsp50
TTTTCTTTATTGGTATTTTTGTAGTTTCATTCTTTTGTCTTTTTGAAGTTTCAGTTCTTACAATTAAATAAAATGTTATTTTTGGTTTTATTTTTGAATGGTCTTTTTTAGTTTATTTTTATGATATTGTTCTATTTTATTTACATTTTCTATCGTATTTTTCCAAATGCAGTTTTAGTCTTGTATTTCTATCTTTATTCTGTGATATTTTTTTTATTTTCAATTCTTCATCGTCTTTTTATTAATTTCATTTTTTGGTACTGTATTTTTTAAATTTAATTTTTTGATCTTGTCTTTGTTAATTTTATTTTTTAATGTTGTCTTTTTATTTTAATTTTGTGGCAATCTTTTTTTAGTTTCATTTTTTATCGTGCCTTTTTATCATTTTTATTCTCTCATAATTTTCTTTTAATTTTATTTTCAAACGTCATCTTTGTTCTGAATTTTATGACCATTTTTTTTAATTTCATTTTTTAATCCTATCCTTTTTAACATTACTTTTTTATTTTCATTTTATAATAATCTCTTGTTTAAGTATCCTTTCGATGGTCTTAATAAATCGCAGGAATCACTTTCTGTTTGAAATAAATAAATCTCTTTTTAATTTCAGTTTTTGCTCGTTTTTTATTTCCATGTTTTAATCTCGCCTTTTTGCTTTCTCGTAAAAGAAGCATGGTATATTTTCATTTTGTGACCATCTTTTTCTATATTTTTTTTATTTTCATTTTTTCATCACTATTTTCTTTAATTTCATTTTTCCATTCTGGCGTTTTTTAATTCCATTTTTCAATTCTGACAAAAATTTGATTTTTGGAATCCTGTCTTTCTTTTGAATTGAATTGAATTTTTCTTTCTTTTTAATTTCAACTTTTAAATAAAGAATAAAGAAATAAATCTTTATAAAGAATAAAGAATCTTTTATTCTTTCTTTCATCGTGCCTTACTTATTTATATTTTATGAAAATCTTTTTCTAAATATTCACAATCATCTTTCTTATATTTTCAACTTTTTATCATCCTTTTTTCAATTTAATTTCTTAAATCCTGTTTTTTTAATGTTTTTTTTATGTTCATTTTTAGATCCTGTCTTTTCGTTATCGTGTCTTTTCTATTTTTCTTCTCATTTTGTGAAAATCTTTTTTTAATTTCAGTTTTAATTCGTTTTTTTTATTTTCAATTTCTCATCATCTTTTTTTAAATCTCATTTTTTGATACTGTATTTTTTTAATTTCATTTTTCAATCCCGACTTTCTTTAATGTCATTACTTGTCGAACTTATTTTTCTTTTCAGTTTTTTGATCCTGAATTGTTTTTATTTTTGTAAATTCATGTTTAATTTTGTCTTTTTCTTAATTTTATTTTTTGACCTTTCTCTTTTCAATTTTATTTTTTTGGTCTTTTTATACTTTTTGGTTTCATTTTTGACTCTCTTTCTTTTTATCGTCTCTTTTATATTTCAATTTTGTTTTTGTTTCGATGATTTTTGTTTGCTTGTTTCTCTTTTTTAATAAACTTATTTTATTTTCATTCCTTGATCGCCTTTTTTTTAATTTTCATTTATTTGATCCTGCTTTTTTTGCCTTCATTCTTTTTATCTTGCCCATTTTATTTCCATTTTGTGATCGTCTTTTTATATTTTTAATCTTTTTAATTTTTAATTTTAATGTAGTAAATTGTTTTCAATTTGCATTTCTTGATTCTGTGTTTTCATTTTTATTTTATGTTATTTTTTTTTAATTGTAGATCATGTTTTTTGTATCACCAGTTTTTGACGATTATGTTCGCTATGTTTCAGTTTTATTATATTATGTTCATGTTTTTGTTAATTTTAATTAATAATCGTAATAAAAAGCAAGACTTGTCTTATTGCAATTGAAAGAGTTAATGAAGCTTACAATTTTTCGAGTGTTTTTCTAATCCTTGAGGACTCGCTAGGATACGTAATACCTATAACTAAATACACCAATGAAATAACATGACTGCAGTATTATTTTAACTGGATATTTTCACTTTTCGTTGCTGGGAAGATAATTGGCAGTAAATTCCAACTCACTGTTATTAACTTATCTCTTATAGTGTTTTTCTGAGAGAACGTAAAACTGTGACGTGAGTAGCAGCAAATGAAAGAAAGATTGCTGAGCAAGGAAAAAAATAAGAGTGAAGAAAAAAAGGAGGGGTGAGAAAAGAATAAGAGATAGAATGAGTAAAAGAAGAAGTGCCGATTCAGTTATCAGTTACGCTCAGCGTTGTAAATTCAAACGGCTTTTAAAGACTTTCATATATCTCATTCCTTTTCTTTCTTTCCTTGTTGTATTTCTTCTTTTCGTATTTTGCCCTCCCTATACCTTTTCTCCTCTTGATTCTTTTGTTTTTTTAATACTTGATTTATTCTTTTGTCATTTTTACCGTCTTTTTGTTTCTTGCGTTTCTTGGAGTTTTAGGATAAATACAGTGGAAATAATGAAAACAATTGGAATAATTATGAATTGAAAATACTGGAAATAAAGCGAAATAATAAGACAGTAGCTAAAATAAACAGTTGAATAAAAGATGGAATTTTTTCTATTTGAAATTTTCGGTTTTTAAATTATTAGTGGAAATCCAGGTGGAAATTATTATAAAAATTATAATAAATTATTATTATAATATATTTCATTATAAAATTATTGTTTAATTTAAAAGCTTATTTAATTTTAATAAATTTTAATAAATGTTTAGTTTAGTGTCACACTTTCATTGATATTTAATTTGGGAGCTTTTGACGTCGAAATTTAGTTTTTAATTTTTTTTGGTGACACTAGAAAGTTTAGAAATTTTAAAGTTAACTTTCAAAAATTATCAAAAGATTAAACATTTTTAAGTTTTATAACTTTAAAATACAATTTTGGAATTACATTCAAAGAATGTAATTTTATTTTTGGATATATATAAAAAAAAATATATTTGAAAAATAGTGAAAAAATTTGTTTATTTGAAAATATAGAGTTTAAAATTTGTTTTTAATTTAAATTATTAATTATTCTTTCAAAGTACAAAAGTTTAATGCCTTTCAAATTTTAAATCAAGGATTCTAATAATGTTTTTGCAAATTATTATTATAACTTATTCAATTATTATTACTCTGAAAAATTAGACTAGAAATTTTAAAAAATTAAAAGAAATTGAATATTAATAATAATTATATAATATATGATAACAATTATATAATATATAATAATAATTGAATTGCTATACTTAATTCGACAATAAAATGTTTTCTAATTTTTTTTTATTATATTTAATTTTTAAAGAAAAAATACAATCTGTAATGAATCTAAACTGACAAGTCTAAATCTTGATTCAATTTTAATTCAACTTTGTTTTTCTACTTTCTTTTATTTACAATTTTTATGTTCTACTTTTTTTTTGTTTCCATTTATTTTTGAATTTTTGATTTCTACCGTTTTTCTTTTTCACATTCGTCTTTTGTTATACCTTAGTTTATTATTCTCTTTTCTCAAAATTCTTCTTCTCTACTGTGAGCCTATTTTTTTTATAAATTTTCGGTATTTTATTACATTCTCATCAATAATTATTATTATTATTATTATTATTATTATTATTATTATTATTATTTTATTATTATTATTATTATTACTATATTATTATTATTAATTATTTATATTATATTTTTATTTCTTCTTGTTATATTCATGAACTTTTTCTCTTTTTTATAAAGTGCTTCTTTTCTTGTACTTGACTTTTTGCTTAATCGTCTTTTCTTCCTTCTTTCTCGGTAGCTGTATATTTTTGTAGCATTTTGTGCGTCTTGTTTTTTCTTGGTTGTTTTTTTTGCTTTTTTCTTTGGTATCTTCTTCCTCGTTATATCCACAAGCGAATCTTGTTTTTCCATGCATGCACCTGCGGCTAGCAGCTAAGACCACGACCTCGACAGGGTAGTTACCACTCTTTCAGTACTCTGGGTATCACTTAACAACTAGTTATTTTGCCGTTGCTCATCTCTGCCACGACCAAGGCTATGTGGTCAAATCTCTCGGTTTTCAGTGTTGATTTTCAAAAGAGATCAATGAATCCCCATTACTTAACTGGAACACGATTAATCTCCAAAAGAAATCGCTTATCCTTACTCCAGTTATTCCTTTAACTTATTAATCTTTGTCAGAAGAAAAAAAACCAAACCCAGTTCAGAACACGAGAAAGGAAAAGCACTCATCTTCAATTTCGCAACTTTCCAAATCTCGTTAGAAAATATCAAAATAATAATAATTATTAAAATTATTTTTATAATAATTAATAATAATTAATAATATAATACTAATATATAATAATATTAATATTAATTATTATTAATTAAAAACTGTTGGCAAAAAAATAATACTAACGATAAAAAGTATTCTCCACAAAGTTTTTAAAATTTATTATAATTTAATTTGATTTTGAAACATTTATTTCAAATGCAAAACATTTTTTAAAAGATATTTCAAATTTAATACTTTTATCTCAAATTTAAAATATTTTAAGAAATGTATTTCAAATGTCAAACATTTTTAAGAACATATTTCAAATTTCACATTTTTAAAACATTACAAATTTTATTACAACAAATTATAAAAAAAAATTGTGTTAAAAAATTAACACAAATTTTTATTTTTTATTACTTTTATAATTTTTCTTTATTCTTTTGTTTAATAGTTATTTCTTTTTTTCCCAATTTTCGCTTTTATTTTGTACCCCATTTATGATCCTTGTGGACTGCGGGGGCTGTGTATTACATATATAAATAATTAAATGAATGAATAAATTTAAAACATTTTTAAACAATTGATTTCAAATTTACAACAATAAAATTATTTTTTGAATATTATTTTAAATTTAAAACACTTAAACGAATTTAAATAGTTGCAAATCACTTGGAATTAAAATCCATTTAGTTTTGATTACTTCAACTTTTCAACTTTATAAATTTCGATAAAAAATAAGAAAATAAATTTCAAAAATCATTGCAGTAAAATAAAATACTGTTAGCAAGAAGAATAATAATTATTCTCTGAGAAAAAGAATTTGTGAAAAAAGAATTAAAATATACTTGCCATTTATTCTTCTTTCAAGAATAATTTTGATTCATTGAAAGAATTTTGAAAATGAATTCTCAAATCAAGAATAGTTACTCTTGTGTTAAGAATAATTAATATCTAGAAGTTGATTTTGTTATTATTTTTTTCAATATAATGGGTATTATCCCGTATTTTTTTTTAAATAAACAAATAATTACTTAAATTAAGAATAATATATTGTAGAAGATATTACTCGGTAGTTAATTATTTATTATTAGAATGTTTTTTTAATTATTTATTTTTATTTATTATTATAAGAATAATTATTCTTGAATCAAGAATACATATTCTAGGTCCGATTCTAAAAATAAAACACATTAGATCAAAGGCAGTTTTTCATTGATTCGAAAAATATTTTCTTGCAGAATTTAAAAAATGCAAAACCTTTTTTATGCATTTTAAATACTTAATAACCAAAAAAAGTAAAAAATGAATAAAAATGATTTCAATAAAATCTTATAATTCTCTTAGAATTTAAACTCAGTTTTTATTACCGTCAGTTTAACCGTTGGAGAAAATTACATTATTCTTCAGACACTTTGAAAAATGTAAAACATTTTTAAAGAATTTTAATCACTTTTTTAAAAAAGTCACTTTTAAAAAATTTGAAAAATTTGTGATAAATTGGCAGCGTTTGAACTTTAAACAAAATGTTAATTCACTTGGAATTTTATTTCATTTTTTCATTTTTTACTGATTACTAACCTCTTAAAATTTTTGCAATCACTTTAAGAAATATAAAAAAATTTAAAAAAAATTGTATTCACTTTTAAAAATCTCTAATCAGAAAAATTACAATTTAAAAATTATAATCAATTGTAAGAAATGTTGATCACTTTCAAAACATTGTAAAAATGTATGACAATTTAAAAAACTTGAGAAAATTAAAATAAAATGTTAATTCGTTGGGGATTTAAATTAATTTAGTTTTGATTACTGTTATAGTTTAACCGTTTAAAATTTCTGGTGATTTAATTTCTCAGTTTGGCGGAGAAAAAAAGTGAATCAGTTCTGTGACTGGGTCAGCGGAAAGACCTTGAAGTAACAGAATTGTGAATTGATCGTGAAAATGGTGAGAATTTTTTAGGAAAAAAAAGCTTGTTGGAATTCCTTTGGTGGTCTTCCAAGGTGTGTTTGGCAGCTCGTTAAGAAACCAGGTCAATTATATATGGAATCGCGATTCTTTCTCGAAACATGTACCAATAGTGATACGAGTCTGTACACTCTGTACAGTGTTGGTGAACAACGATGAGTAATACAGCGGAACCACTTAATTTCGTAACAGTAGTATCAGGTTGATCAGTTTGTATAAAGAACCGTAATATTTTAACAACTCGGTACAATTAAAATTTAGATCATAAATTAGAATATAATTAAGTTTTTTAATAAAGTTGAGTTTCATTTTATAATATGATCAGTAATATCGTAAAATATTAATCATTAAAATACAACCAAACTTTACTATTTTTCAGTAGGGTTCCTTCCTGAATTTTTAAGTCGTCATTTACAATTTAGAAGAGTTTAAATGAAAATCTTCAATTTTTTAAGCCTTGACGACTTTATTTTTTTAAATAACGTCGTCCATTGGAAACCATAAAACATTCACAAATTTTTTAGTAATATACGAACAGTATTAATTATTATAAATATACGAACAATATTAATTATTATAAATATGAAGAGTATGAACAATATGAAGCATTATAAGTATACAAAAATTTAAATAAATAAATCAAGAGAATAATAAAATAATGAAAAGAAAAAAAACCAAAAAACGTCGAAGGGTCAAATATGACAATGATTTAAAACAATAAATTTAAAAAAATAATTAAAAAAATCGAAAAATAAAGTCTTTAAGACAAAATTGAAAGCTTTCATTCAAACTCTTCTAAATTAAAATTTATAATGTACAATTAAATTTGATAAAATAATCACACAGGTACTGCCGTACATTTTTTAAAATAAATTATAATTTAAAATTTACTGTTTTCGCGTTTTTTGTGTTTCTTAATTTTGATTTTGTTAATTTTTTGTATTTCTTCAATTTTGTGAGTAAAATTATGTATGCAATTAAGATTTGAAAGTAAAAAGGTGTAACCACACTTTTGTTCTTATTAATGCATTTTCGTTTTTCTTTTATTTCGAAACATTTTTTAAAAGGTTTTAAAGAATTCAAGGTGAGAAATAAATGAAGTTAAATCGAAAGTTTAAAATGGAAACCCTTGAAGTTGCCCTGATTTTCTTCTTTCTGGATGCTCTGATTTCTTTCCTTTGAAGTTGAGCGTTCTGATTTACTTTTTTTTTAAGTCAAAAGTGTAAATTGATTTTTAAAAACGGTAATTCACACTTAATTGTAAGTTGTAACCACAATTTGCCTCAAGAATCATTTTCAAGGTTCTTCAAGGCTGATGAGTTTTCGAGAAAAAAGAATTCCACAAAATGAATTAAATAACATATTCGAAAAGCAAATTAAAACAAAAGTTATTTCAAACTGTTTATAAAAATTGTTTTTAAACATTTTCAAACATTATCTCAGATTTTCAAAAATGATTTGAAAAGATTTTAAAGAAATTCTTCCAAAGGATTTTGAAAAATCATTTCGAGATTTTGAAAATCATTTCAAGATATTGAAAATCATTTCACGATATTGAAAATCATTTCAAGACATTGAAAATCATTTCAAAATTATTAAAAACCATTTCCAAAGATTTTTAAACATTAATTATTCAAAATATTTTTATCAAAGTTTTGCAAAAGAAAAACAAACCTCAGAAAAGATTTAGAAAAATGATAGTAGAAGAAAGGTTACTAAAAAGAATTCTAAAATATCCAGAGGAAAAAAAAGTGAATTCCGGAAACTTTTGATGAACTTTCAAACGTGGTGTTTTTCGAGGAATTTTCCTGCAGAAAATTACTGCAAAACTTGTTATATCATTTTTGATAAATTTTCTCATAATTGTGAGAGTATTTGCAACCGTCGAAACGGGAAATTTCAGTGTTCTCACAATTATTGTGCTTTGTAGCTCGTACTTGAAAATAATGTAGCGTTGAAATTTTTTTTTTTTAAAGAAGGAAGCTCATTATAGATAAGATTGTTAAAATTTGTTACAGTTCGGTTACAACCTTCTCTTTATCACTGAATCAGCTTTATTTTTATAGTGATATCAAAAAATCACAAATGTATCAGAAGACAAATGATTATACGTTTTAAGATAAATAATAATATATTACTTCACGTTATTAATGTCGTACAAAAGATGCTAAATAATAAATTAATAGATAATAAATTTTAAAAAATAAATTAAAATAATTGTACATAATTGTGTTTTCATATCAATTTCTATTTCTTTTCAATTTCAATATCATTTTTCATATCAATTTTTCTATTTCATTTCAATTTCAATATCATTTTTCATATCAGCCTCTTTTTTATATTGTTTTGGTTCTCCAGACCAATTAAGAGCGTTTTATTATCCTAAGTACAAAACAATTATTTTGTTGCCCTAGGTGTAAAATACTTATTTTATTTCTCTAAGAATATAAGGTGTACTTAATTTCCCTAGATGTATAAAATGTATATTATTGTCCTTGGGATATAAAGTACACTTTATTTCCCTAGGCATATAAAATGTACTTTATTTCCTTAGGCATACAAAGTGTACTTTATTTCCCTGGGCGTATAAAATATGTATTATTGCCCTAGGAATATAATAAAGTGTACATTATTGTTTTAGAAATATAATAAAATGTATATATTATTGTTCTAGAAATACAATAAAAGTCTAAAATGTATACATTTTGTCCCTTAGGGATTAAAAGTTAAATCATAAATTAAAAATAATAATAAATAAATAAATAAAAATAAATAAAGTGTGAATGATTGAATTTGATATCTAATGAAGCAGATAATTTTTGAACGATCTGAAGAAATTATAATATTGTTGGCTTTATTTATAAAAATGGAAATGTTTTTGCCTTACTTACTGATGTGCGGTTAAATGTAATAAGGCCCTGGTTTGAATAATAGTGACAATGATACTGAGTCAAGGAAGACAATGACCAGAGAAACCGCAACCAAACGACACCGGACACGAGTTTAAGGACCGTCTCATGGAACGGGATCGTCTTGGAGACATTTGCTACTTTTGCTACTCTTGCTACTCTTGTACCAAGGGAGCAAATTGTCCAACATTATATTGCTGGTGCACTCGCCTACCCATATTACCGTTATTTTAAAGCCAGGAATTATTCCGGAGGACATTTAACGCTGCTACTGGATAGCCGAGAACAAATTCTTATTTTTTTTTTTATGGAGCACGTGCTCCTCTTCTCTTCTATCTTCCTTCTTCAACTTGATACGCCCGCTTTTGCAATCTTCCTGTCATTTAGGTCAAACCTCGTGTAATGATCCTCATTAAAATAGAAGACTTTTTTATTTCACCTTTCATATACATTTTCACTTTATTACTTCTCTTTTCTCCAAATTACCTCCTATTTTTTTTTGTTTTTCTTGCTCAATATTATCTCTATTATCGTGAATATAATCTTGAAGTAAGAATTAATTTAATTGTCGGAAACGGAACATTTTTTTTTAGTGATTGTTCAAACTTGGGGTCAATTAACGCTAAATTTATTATTATTAAATTAATTTTTGTTTCAATTCAGTTTCATTCGCGATTAAATTTCAGTTTTATTTGGGATTAAATTCCAGTTTCGTTGTGATTAAATTTCAATTTCATTTGCGATTAAATTTCAGTTTCGACTGTGATTAAATTTCAATTTTATTTGCGATTAAATTTCAGTTTAATGATAAATTAATTTTGTTAAAAGTTAGAATTTTTTTATTTTGTCAAAAGAATTACAGGAAACATTAAAACATTAAGAATTTCGTTTTTTTTTAAATTCATGTATTTTAAATTTTTAACGAAACATTTTTCGTTAGCTTCTTCAGACATTCAAAGTGACAATAAAAAATGTAACAGTTTTTTGTTATTATATTTTAATTTAATTTTTTGTTAATTTATAATAAATTAATTTTTTACTGAATTCCAGTTTTAATAGTTTTATTTGGATTCAACTTCGGTTCTATCGTAGATCCAATAATTTTCATTTTATAATAAATAATAAGTTTCATTTTCATTAAATTTTAATTAGAATACAATTTTGCATCTGGATTACTCAGCTTTTTTTAAAATCTTTTGCTTACAATCCAAGTAAATTTAAACGTTGAATTCCTGAATCTGTAATGAAAGCTAAAAATAACTTCAATCCTATTCGAATGAGATTTATTTCAGACTTTACGTGATGATTTTTAATGTGCAAATTCTATTTTTAAACTTCTTCATACAGTACTAAAAATCAAGAATAGCATTTTTATAAATCTTGCAAGGGGGTTTGCAATTTTTATCCGATTTATAACGTTTTTCGAAATTTGTTTTTTATCTTTTAGCAAGTGAAATATAAAGTTTCAATCGTTTTCAAATAATTTCACGAATCTTTAGAAACATCAGCATTTGAAACAATGCTGATTTTTGAAAAAATTTGAAAAAAAACGAAAGCGTTTTTCAAAAAAACGCTTTCGTTAAAAAAATGCTTTTGTTGAAAAAATTCTTTTGTTAAAAAATTCTTTTGTTAAAAAATGCTTTTGTTAAAAGAATGCCTTTGTTAAAAAAATAAAAAACACTCAAAAATTTTTGTTCAAATTGAACAAATTTTGTTTGAATCAAACTAGTTTTATCTTTGATATACGGTCGAACAAATGTTTCTTTCATTAAAACAAATAATTTGTTTGGTTTAGTTTTGTTTAAATCAAATAAATGATTTGATTGAATGGAAAATATATGTTTATCGGTTTTTTAGTATTTTTCACATACAAATTATAGTTTATTATATAATAAACTAATATTATATTGTTTATTTAACAATTATTTTTAATATATAAACGGAAACAGAAGAAGTATATTATATAGAAAAATCTACCAGACTGGAGAATCGAACCTTATCCCATAAGATTCACAGCAAATTGTCTAATCCACGAGGCCATCGTACCAGATGAAAATAACTTTAGTTTTGCAACTTTTAAGTCAGAACAGGAATAGTTTATTGAACCAAATGTTTTGTTTGAATTAAACAAATCCTATCTTTCTATCAAACAAATTATTTCTTCAAATAGAAAAAACAAGTTTTTAATTTCTTTACATCAAATAAATATTTATTTAAATCAAACAAAAAATTGTTTAAATCAATTGTGTTAGGTCAAACAAATATTTTTGTTCAATTTAAACAAACATTTTTCTGATTGAATTAAACAATAATTTAAATGTAACCTAAAAAATGTAAGTATGGTACCAAGAAATCAACTTCCCACAGCTTTTTAGCTTTCTTACAGCTTTTTTAATTGACTACAATTTCAGAGTTGGAAATCGCATACAAGGATTTCATTTTATACGATTGCTTTAGAATTGCCCATTAAAATGAGCATCGAAATTCGTTTTATTTTCAGAAATTCTTTAAAATGAAATATTTGAAATTCTCTTGATTTCTTTTAAGTGGAATTCAAGATTGATTGGACTCGCAAGTTTCTTGCTTTGTTCTGTTTTTTGTATTTTTCACTTCTTTTTGTGATCTAGATTGAAAGAAAGGCAGTTTTCTCAATTATAAAAGGTGATCAGAGTATTTAGTGAACGAGAAAGGTGAATTTACAACGTGCTTGTTGAGGTTAAGCAGCAATTGTTCCAGACCACGTGCGGCGCTCCTGTAATAATAACAGCGTGCAAATACAAGGCGCAATAAAAGTAGACGGGTCGTAAAGTGCGCCGCGCCTCTATATATTTAAAACGCTCAACTCCAGAAGCCAGCGTCAAAAAAGAGTTAAAATTCTGACATCCTGTAATAATATACCCGTCATTAGAGTCAGCTTCAAAGACAACAGACAGCTTTCATCGTGAAACAATATTTTCTTTCCGCGCTTCTTGTCCACTTTGACATCCCTCACCATTTCACTTTTTATTCGCCTCTGCATTTATTCCTTCCTCGTAGTGCAAGTTCCTTTATCCCGAAATTTTTCATTTGGATTTATCAACAGTTTTTGATAGATTGATTGATTGATTGAGAATCAATCTATCTCGAGAATCATTGATTCTCGACCCCAGGGGCGAGATTCTGATGAGTGAATGACATTAAAATGTGTAACTCTTAATTTATTATCACAAAATAACATGAAAAAGTTCTGATTTCTTATAGCGGTTTTAAGGATTTCGACTTTTTTTTATTATTTTTACTTTGGGTCGCAAAACGAAGTTATAAAACAAAATTACATATAAAGTTATGAGAGAATAAATCTTATAAAATTATTTATTATGAAGAAAATTTAAAAACTTTCTGTATAAAATTATACTTAAAAAAAATTATACTTTTCTTATAAAATTATTTATTATAAAGAAAATTTAAAAACTTTCTGTCTTGACACTTTCCTTGATATGATGAAAATAAGAGCTTATAAGCTTATAATAAGCTAATAAGATGAAAATAAAATTTGAAAAAAATGCCAATCTAACCCGACTTTTTAGGGAATTTTCAAAACAAACGTTAAAAAGTTCAAAAAATTCAAAAGAAACTCTAGAAAGCGGGTTATGGTCACTTTTTTCAATTTTTAGTTTTTAATGTCGGAATCAATAATATTGTTAGAATCAAGATTTTTTTCGGTAAATTATAGGTCCTTTAGGGGGACAAAATGTGATATGAATTTGATCCCGATCGATTCGTTCTGAACCATATTTTTGGAGCATTTGAAAATCTTTTATATTTGTTTATTACAATTTTATAAAAAGTTTAAATGTAAATATTTTATCCTTTTAGCACCACAAAAATACATTGATAGATCTTTTAATGAACCTTCTGGGTCAAATCTATCAAAAGTTATTTCATTTTTTAAAAATGATAATTTTGAAAAAATTGCGGTTTTTCATATAACTTTGGCACTTTTTTGAAAAGTTAAAATTTAAATAGGTATTTAATCATTTTTGCCTTAAAAATGCATTTTTACAACTATTATTAAAAATGTTATTATTATTCTATCAAAAGTTATTATTTGCAAATTCAAAAATTTTGAGAATCAATGTTTTTTTGGAAAAAAAATTGATACGTTTCTTCATAATGGAATATGAATAATTCAAACTGTTTCTAATTTTCGCGAGATTGCAAAACAATAGAAAATGTCTAATCAGTAGAGAACAGTTTTAACCATTAAATTCGTTTTATTATTGTTACCAAAAAATTAATAGAAAATATAAAAGGGAAAGAGCAAGAAACGTTTTTTTGAAATATAGCAACATATCACTAGTCGCAAGCAAAAAATATTTGTCCAGAATAAATAAATTATTCATTGGAATAATAAATATAATATATAATTTTACATAATAAATAATAAATTTCACTAAAACAAATTTATAAATTTGAAGTGTGTCGTTTTGCTATTTTCGATAAATGTTTTTTTGTTTAGAATAATTTATTGTTATTATAATAATTAAATATAGGTACACAATTAATAATTTTTTTAAAGCGTAATTCGCTGATTTGGATTATAAATCGATTCTCTATTTTTTATTTTTTAAATCCGGATTTTGTTTATTTTATATATGAGGCGAATTTTCCGTTCTTTTTTTACCACCAGTCTAAAAACGAAATATGTTAAAATTGAAACGGGTATGTTTATTTTAATGAGAAAGGAATTTTTCAAGACGGAGCAAAAATTTGTTTATTTACAAACTGGCTTCCTTGAGAGGTATTTAACCCTTTGTTATGTTTTACGTTGCATTTTTTATGTATAATTAAATTCCACTCATTGTTAAGAAAGTATTTAGCAATTTAATATTTTTCTTAGTATAGGAACAATCTTAATTTTTCAAGAAACAATCATTGTGTATATTAGTTGAACAATTAATTAGTTGTTAGTTGAACGATTCGCTATTAATCGATTAGTAAATAAACACTGAACATTAAAGAAATCAATTGAAAGTTACACTAATCAATTTATGAATGGTTCAATTTATTAGTGGTTTGTATTCGAGTAATTGACGAATTAATTGGCAACTAATTGTTTCAACTAAGAATTAAGTCATTTAGAATCTCTTGGTATAATTAATTGAATCGTTTAGTGATTCATTGAATCTTCTCATCATCAACTCAATCGTTTAGTAATTAATTAAAAGTTCTAGTAATCAATTTATCAATCAAAGTATGTAATCAATTGATAATTAACTAATTCACTGAAGATTAAGTAATCCACTGAAAATTAAGTAAATTAAATTAATCAACTGCGAATATTTTAGTAAATATTTGAATCAATTTGTAATATACAATATAATTTGTAATATACAATATAATTTGCAATCATACAAAACAGTTGATTAGTAACTCTTTAGCATATAGAAATGTGCAAACATGAATGTATGTTTCTCAATTTTACAAGTTTTATAAAGTGTTTAATCATTAGATAATTAATTAACACGAGAAGAGAGTAAATAATCTCCGTATTTAATTATTACTTTTCTTAGAAAATTTTCAACGTACATCTCTCTTTTTTCTCTTAATTGTCATATTAACCAGAAATTTCACTTGATTTTTCATCGTCTTGAAATTGTCCCCAGAAAGCAAAGAAAATATTTAACAGGAAAGAACAATTACTTGGAAACAATGTGAAAATACTGAAAATGTCCAGATTGACTAATTTTTGCCCATATTCTGCTTAAGCCGTGTAAATCTTTTTCCTCGGCAAATATTTACTGCATGATGAAATCATTGTACACTGAATCTTGAGGCAAAAAGATCAAATCTCAAGTATTCACATGTCGAACGAAAAGTAAACGTGTACATCAAGCAGGAATCCAGGGTCATGAATAGACCGGAATAGTTGTTAGAGACGGGACTGTAATGTGCACAGTAGCCTTTGAATCTGCCAGAATAGCAAATGACATCAGAAAAATAAACTAGTAGTATGTAATCGCTGAAACGAAATGACGACTGATTTTATCCACAAATTTAACTTTAGTTACTTTTCAATCCTTTTTTTCATCAACTGGAATCTCGGAAAAGTCTAACGGACTTATTATTCACTTCTGATTAAATTTTAAAGTGACTTGAGCTATTTTTCGAAAATTATGTCAATGAACTAAATGACCCGAAAAATAGAACAAAAACATTTTTTTGTTTAAGGAGGAATTGGACACATATTGAAAGTGAGGTTTTGCTTTTGTGAAAAAGTTTGCTTTTATGAAAAAGTTTGCTTTTTCAATTAGAAACAATCTTTTATTGCAATTTTCTTTATAGTAAAAAGTTGCTAATTGTTATTTTAAACAAAATGAGTCAGTAAAAAGTACATTTAAATAAAAATTTTAAAAAATTCACTTTCTGAAACAAAACTACAGAAAATCAAAAATAGCAATTTTGTTTAAAATAACAATTAGCAACTTTTTACTAAAGACAATTGCAATAAAATATTATGTTTCTAATTGAAAAGTAAAATTTTACACAAAAACATAACCTTGCTTTCAATATGTGACGAATTCCTCCTTAAATGAAATTTTAGTATACATTCATGTTATTGTAAAAGAACTTTTTTTTTGTAGAATAAAAGTTCTAAAAAGGGTGTCGATTGTCGACTCTGACACGTCAAAATTGCAAAACATATTTTTTTATGTTGCTGTTCTTGGCGATTGTAAAATTCAAATTTATATGAAGAAAACACGCATTTCGTGACTTGTTACACTAGGAGCACAAATTTTAATATAAAAAGGAGCACAAATTTTAATATAAAATAATATATAATACAAGAAAATACCATTATAGGAATGAAATGTCGAAAAAATGTTGGTTATTCAGTCACGTGACTACTGATGTAATTTTTCATGACATGCCCTTAATAATACTTTTATTAATATGTTATTTACTTATACTTTTATTAATTTGTTATTTACTTATACTAATATTAATAAGAAACTACTCGCAAAGTAATTTTTTCCAAGAAATATGAAATTCAAAATCGTAGTGAATTTCAGTTAAAAATTCAATTGAAAATCGCTTCTTTAAGGAGGAATCAAACATTG
>WNHD01003280.1:0-13016 GCA_011057455.1 Ganaspis sp. Gsp50
TTTCGGCCGAATTTAGGATCCAGAGAGTTATTTTTCTTTTACAAAGTTTAACAGAAATTTGAGATTTGATCACCCCGAAGTCCATCCGCACGCTGCTCTGACTAGACACATGTCTCTTTGAAATTGCTTGCCCCCTCATATAATTCGTCACTCTATTAAATTAACAAAAATAAATAAAACAATACATTTAACTAAATTGACAATTAATAAAAATAAATAAAACAGAAAACACTCTACCTCTGGGCCGTCGGCGACGCACGCAGAGGTGTGGCGAAACACTTTAAAATCAGTTCGAACCGGTACAAGTAATGAGAACAGCGCGCTTACGGATATTCTTTTTTAATTTTGACAATTATTCCCCCCCCCCTCTTTTTCCAAACACGAATTCCCCCACACAAAAGCCTCATTAGTAATCCGTTTCCTATAAAATTTTTCAGAAACCAACAACCTGACGATCTTGAAATAGTAAACATAAAATATTGAAAGTTTGAATCCCTTCAACTTTAAGACATTTATAAATAAAACACTGCAAGCAAATATTCTAACAATATTTAATACTTACTCCCATTTTTTTCTTTAATTATGAAAATAATTAATCTCTAAACTTGTCTTTCACAAGAATACACTCAAACTGTCCGTTAGAAAGTAATTAATGCTGCCAACATTGATAAGCAAGGTTGGATTGTTTTATGGCAATAACATATGTGGCAGAGATGGGTATGTCGAATACATAATCCTAGAAGATTAGAAATAGCAGGTATTTGTGAGCCTACTGAGGGGGCGTTTGCATCACGTACCCCTACTACCTCAGTTATATATACCTGCTGTTTCAAGTCTTCTTGACATAGTCCAAGGTAAGAGATTGGTTGTGACGCATCACTCGATTTTATGTCACATTATTATGTGAATAATGTATACTAACCCAACTCTGTTCGAGGTTCAATCAGCGCTAGATATGTCTTGCATTGTCTAAGCTTATCTTTTGTACATGTTTGCATGACAACTTGTTTGTAAGACAAGCTTAGACAATGCATGCCAGACATCAACTTTATGTATAGGCAAGTACCTCTAAAAGTAAATATGGTTTAGATTTATTTTAAAGAAACGGACTATGTCAGGACAAATTGTATTGTTACGGCGTAGTAACATCTGTGCATAGCGGTTCTTTGAAAACCGTTAAATTTAAATCTCACTAAAGAGATTAGACTTAAAAAATCAATTCTAAAAGAATAATAATTATATCAACCCCTTGACACTTAGTACTTTTAGCATTAGAAAAATTCGCTTGAAAGTTGACCGTCGCCACCGTCGCGTCGCCCAGGCAGTTCAGTGGGCGATGAAAATAAAAAATATATAATGAAACGTCTAAAATGTAATTCTGCATTTAAAAACTTAATAATATAATTATATTATTGTTTAATAAAAATCGTTAATGCTTGTAGCAACTTTTAAGACTGTTACATAAATGAAAATCATTTGTTCTTTTGAGTTTTGTCCAAAAATATAACTTTCAACATAACCTACATATGCATTAAAGAGCCTTCTGCGCAGTCTCAAAAGTGACTTCCGTACCAACCGGATGTTCTTTTCAGTGATCCATTAAATAACCAGCGCCACAGTGGCCACGGTCAACAGTTGTGTGAATTTTAACTCTAGAGTGTCAAGGGGTTGATAAATATACTTCAAAATGACCGGTTGACAGTAACGCGGTAAATTTGAATAAATAACTTGTAATATTCACTTTGTAGATAAAACGAACGCCACCAAATAGCGGCAGCTAGAACCAACACAGTCGGTAAGGTAGAACACCCCTTCTGTCCGCAAAAATTCAAAATTACCACAAAATAACAGGTTTTTCGTAGGTAAAAGAGCAGTGGCGCAATCGGAACCCTCTTGCTCGGTAGGTAAAGTAGAACACTCCACTTCTGTCGGTAAAACAGAGTCTGTATATAGAAATCTACTTTACCGATCATCGGTAACTACGCCAGAATCCCTGTTGCTCTACTACTAAGACATAACAACGAAATCTAGTATTCACAATTAAGAGATAGAGACTAGGAGGAAAAAGACAACCTCGTTGTCAAAAAAGATTAAATAAAGATATTTTGTTTAACAACTGGTTTATTCTATCTATTTTAAACAAGCAAAAAGGCTTTTAAGGACTGGTAAAAATATTTAGACATATTATGGCAACGTAGTAAGTATATGAGACGAAATAAAAATTATTTTTATTTTATAAATATTGTTTATCCGTCGTAATGGAAATATTTGAAATGCAATTGAAGAACTAATAATACAGATACCTGATTTTAAAAAAAAGCCATGAAAGATATTCACTTGCAAAGATTGTACTTTGAAATATGAATGCTAAAACAAATTATTCTGCTTTTATGAAATTGGCAGATGCTTGAGTATTTATACTAAATTATAAATGAAATAAGCTCAGATAATTTTCAAATATAAACAAGAGTGGAAGGGGTAAAAAGTCAAATTATTATTTGACATCATGAGTATAGATTTCGCATAGTCATTGTCTTTGTAGTCAAAGTGCAATATCCAAGCCCGAGGCGAAGCCGAGGTAATGCCAGCTAGAGGTTTACCTAATTGTAATACACATGATGCATGCTTCTTTTGTAATCCCATTAAATTATTAAATAAAATTTATATACATACATGAGGCATATGAACTAAAACTCCACCAACCGAATGTAGTTCAGGAGTTGGCATGTTAATTACAACTTCAGGTTTCATGTCGGACCTTTTTATCATTTCACTTGAATTTCGTCTCTCATTTTCTTCAGAGTCATAGTAATTCATCATCTGAAAAAGAATTAAAAATATAAAATAAAAATAAGCTTAAAAAGACACAAGCGCATTTAGTCATACTAGGTAGAATTATGAGCGGTGAAGCGCGCGATTAGTTTCTATCTCTAATATAATGAAGTATTGAAACAATATATGTATATATGGTAACATAAGATTTTGAATATTTATCACATTATTTCCCTCAGAACAAATGGATATCCCTGGGATGTCCCAGGGATATCGCATTAAGATTTAAGATATCTCAGAAATATCCCTAGAACATCCTGGAGATATCCAAATTTCCGTCTCGTGGGATGTACTACAATTTATTTCAAAAAAAATTGTTGGTAGCGGGATTCGAACCCTGGGCGCATGAACAGCCAACCAAAGCCTTAGTTACCTCGGTCACCGTGACCTACACACGTAGTTTTAAAAAGGAAACTCATAAATCACGAGCAATTTAGTCTCAAATTTAAACACTAAATTTGTTTTTGCAGTACTCTGCATTATACTGGGCACATCAAATTATTCATTACTCAGTATAGCAATCATCCATTGTTACATTGTAAATTATAAAAAATTCGATGTTCGTTTGTATTGTTTGCCCATTAATTGTTACTTTTCGATTATTTGCAATTTATTTGTTTTATTCGGTTATTTATTATCCATAAAGACTAAAGAATAATGTAAACAAAGGTTAAAAGAATTGTAGCAAGCTCCTGATAATTTAATTTTCTAGTGTCGCTTGAAGAATTAATTAAATTAGCTTACAACTCTCATATATCCTGCGTGGGATATAAAAATCTCTAGACTTCCATATCCCGCCTAAAATATCCCTGGGATATCCTGCGCGGGATATCCATGGGATAACTCAAGGATGACCCAGGGATGACCCAGGCATATTCCAGGGATATTCCTAGATAACTCTCGGATATCCAAATTTCCGTCTTGTTAAATATTCTGTTGGATATCCCGTGCTGTGAGGGTTGCTATTTGATGTTTCATGTTAAAAAGCTAAAACATAATTGATTGCAGCAATTTGAAATTTAAAAAGAACCATATTGTCTCTAGACTTTATAATTAGAACTTGTTTCAAATATTATCTTGTAAATTAGTGACATTCTTTTTTTAATAAAATAAACATTCCAAAGGATTTGATACAGTTATCATTTCTGAAACCTTCTTTCGACACAACAAGAGATTTATCTGATTTGCTCTGGACTTTTTGGCTTGTTCGTGTCAACACTTTGGTCCTTTGTACTGGAAGAATCGCTATTTTAATTAAAATTCAATGTGGCTTGAAGTGAATTCAAGAATATTAAAAAGATATATACAGTCCACTACTTATTTCTAAGGGAATATTAGTTGCAGTTTGGTGAAAAAGTGCAACCTGGAAACCATTATTGACCAGGTGGTTTTGTGTCTTATTGTGTAAGCTGAGCTGATGAAATTTGGACAAATCTTAGAACTTTGAAAATTCAAAGGAAGATGCATGTGTAATCGAGATTCAGAATTTAAACTAGATAACTATCAAGGGTTAAAGACTAAGATTTGGAAAAAAGATAACCACAAGGCTAAAAAATTCAACAGCAGTACAAGCTATAATCAGCTAATGTTACAAGGGCATCATTCACAACATTACGTGTGCGTTATCAGCCTTCCTGTAAGTTTGTAAACAACCTTTGTTTTGTAACATCGAAAAATAATTGTAGTTGGTTTAGATTATTTATTGGTAGTCATTATAATAATGTCAAATAATGAAGTTAAAGCTTGTTGACAAACCCGCACGAATTGTAAAACGAGGCAAACTAAATTAAAAATATTTTTGGATAAATGCGCGAGTAGTGGTAATTCTGGTTCGGTCGGGGTCGAGTATATTTAACTTCGTTGCAGTTAGGTCTCGAAGTGTTATCTCCGGGTCCAAACCGCGAGCATGAATGTATTGAATTTAGACGCCCAGTGAAGATATGCTCAACACAAATAGACACATACTCATAAATAAATAAATATAAATAATAAATAAATAGACACTTTTTCCTTGTTAACTTTTTCCGGGGATTACGAGAAATGGTTGGGGTTCCGAGACACATTTTCCGGGATCATTCATGATGAAGCTACGATTCCGAAAGTTTAGAGGTTACGGTATCTGCGGGCATACCTCGGGGGTGAGGCAGCAAAGGTGATTAAAAATATTGAAACCTCTAACGCTAACTAGCAAGTAGCATGGGATTTTCTGTAACAAATATATCAACGAACGAATTCTTCCAAATCAAAAGCAAGCTCCATTTAGCTTGCCGGTTATGAATCGAGAATCTGGAGCTGCATTGCGTAGTTTCTATGATTCAATTTTGGGCCATTTAAGAGCGTTGAAGGTTTTAAAAGAACCGACTCTAAGCTGGAACACTTCCCTGATATGTTTGCTAACGTCAAAGCTAGACTAGGAGTCCCGCAGGGAGTGGATGAGGGCGATTAATGAGGTTAAAATTGGGAGATATTTTTGTCCTGGGTTTGTTGATAATAATAAACAGAATGCAGGGTTTAGCGGCAAAATACAAGATGTCAATGACAGAAAATAGGTAGAAAAAATGTTTTTAAATACCCAATCTAACGTATCATGTTTTAATTGTCAAATGGGCCATTTTATCAATAATTGCCCTAAGCTTATAAAACTTAGCGTTGCTGACTGAAACAATTTCGTGACGAAAAAAGGTCTGTGTTATAATTTCCTTCGAAAAAATCTTTTGATTAGCGATTGTTTTGGGAATTGTTTGACGTGTAGCAAAAGTTATCATACGCTATTAGATATAGACTCTGTAGATCTAAATTCAGGAAGTAATTTACAAAACGCTAATGAATTAAGTAACGTAAAAAATATTCATATAATCGATGCATCATCGGTATTATTATCAACAGCAATTGTAAACATGATTGATGCTGATTGCAACAAATGCGAGTATAGGGTGTTACTAGATAGTAGTTCGCATCCTTATCTTATTACGTCAGAAATCGCAGAATTATTGATGCTGGAAAGAAAAAAAGCTTAGATTTCAACAGTAGGTATTAGCAGAGAGGAAACTGATATTTTAGAGTGGGTATTCGCGAAATTCCACTCAAGATGTAGTGGCTTTTCTGTACAGTTGACATTCCTTATATCACCTCATATTACAAGTAATCATCCCAATTATTCTATAAACAAAAAAAATCTTAAATATGCTAAAGAACATTCCTTTAGATAATCCTAATGTTAATAGACCTTCGAAGATTGAAGAACTCATCGGGCTGAGGTATTTTTTTTAATTCATCTGCAATGAAAGGATACAGTTGACAACTGTTTGCTCTTATTTGCTGCCTGGTAGAATCAACAATAGCTCAATGGGTCATCGTGCTTCATGCAATTTGATAAAGGATCAATGCCATAAGCATCTAGAAAGGTTCTGGGAAATTGACGAGCTAGGAGAAAAAAGATATTTGTCATCAGAGGTAGAAGCCTGTAAGAACCATTTCCAGCAGAACGTTCAAGGTTCTGGGAAATTGACGAGCTAGAAGAAAAAAGATATTTGTTAACAGAGGTAGAAGCCAGTAAGAAACATTTCTAGCAGAACGTTCAAGGCACGTCAACTGGACGATACATGGTTAGACTGCCTTTCCAGGAAAATCTTGCATCTATTGGATCTTTATAGGAGATGGCTCGCAAAAGTTTCTATGCTTTAGAAAAAAGACTTGAAAGTGATCAGAAACTCAAGCACATGTTTCACCAATTTATGAAAGAATATCTTGATCTTAATCATATAGAGGAAGTTGTGTCAGCGGAAAAGGGTGGTTTCTATATTTCACACCACGGAGTTCTCAAGAACTCTAGACCTACCACGAAAATCAGAACAGTGTTTTATGCATCTGCGAAGTCAAGCTCTGGAATCTCGCTGAACGATGCTTTGATGGTGGGACCACAGATTCAGGAGGGAGTTCTGGAAATGATAATGAGATTTCGACTGTTTGGACTAGCGTTGGTGGCGGACGTGGAGAAAATGTATCGTCAGTTCCTTGTTCATCCAAAGGACAGGAAGTATCAACGAATTTTATGGCGATTTCATTCCGGTGATCCTATCAGAACGTTCCAACTAAATACCATTACTTATGGAACCTCATCGGCTCCATTCCTGGATACAAGATGTTTGGCTCAGCTTGCTGCAAATGAGGAATCATCTTTCCCGGAGGCTGCTTGCGTGCTGAGAAATGATTTCTACGTTGACGATAAGTTCACTAGTGAAGACTTGTTTGATGAAGTGGAGCAGCTTAGAGAGCAATTATTTGAGTTATTGACATCAAGAGCTGGTCTTCCATTGAGTAAGTGGGTATCTAATAATCCAAGACTCACCGATTCACTGTCAAATATTCTTTATAATTTGCGTAGATTGGTGTAGATGATCAAACAACAACAAAGACTCTAGGAATAGTATGGAATGCGCGCGGGTATGAACGTGGATTCGAAGTAAATACAATAGACGAACCCCAATGATTTACAAAGAGAATCATATTGTCCGAAAATGCTCAGCTGTATGATCCATTGGGATTGATCGCACCTCTCATCGTATTGTCCGAGATTCAAATGCAATAGTTTTGGAAGATAAACCTGGGTTTGGACGAGCCAGGTTTAAAAAAGTCACAGAGATTCTGAAAAAACTTCTGAGAACAGCTGTTAGTGATCAATAACTGTAATATTCCAAGATTGGTAAAAATCCCGAAAGCAAACGATCTCGAACTTCGTGGATTTGCTGATGCAAGCCGGCGAACTTATGGAGAATGCATGTTATGGAGAATGCTGTTGTGCTCGAAATCGAGGGTGGCCCCTGCGCAAACTGTCTCGTTGCCCATACAGGAGCTGTGTGCAGCAGTTCTGCTCACCAAGTTGTACGGAAGCGTTTTGAAGGCACTCAGAATTAAATTTGGAAAGGTGACATTTGAAGTCAACAGAATATCGCAGATTCAGAGTGTTACCAAATCAACCGATTGGAGGAACGTCCCAACAATCAAGAACCCTGATGATTCTGTTTCTAGAGGTCAGTGACCAGAGAAATTCTTAGAAAATCAATTGTGGATAAATGGAGCCGCATGGCGTCGAAACCTAAAAGAAGATTGGCCAGCGGAATTTCGAATCGAAACGGGTAATCAACCAGATCAACAACCAGTTCGTGTGCTTGCAGTTGCAGCTGTTGAACGATGGAACTTGTGAGAAAGGTATTTATCCTCAAAGAAACTTATAAGAATGCACGAAGACAGTCTCAAGCAAACAATGAATTGTCAGTAGAACAGATAAATGCAGCAGAGGCAATCATGTTACGCTGCATACAACGAGAATAATTTTACACCTAGCTGAAGGCTCTTGCATCCTGAAAAATAATACCTATAACTTCCGAGATTATAAGATTGAGTCCAACTATAAGGGACGACAATGTGAAATTAAGAGGACGAATACAAAAATCAGCGTTGAACAAGGATCAAATTCATCCTATCCTTATTTCTAACATCCATCCAATCACTACTCTCCCGATTCGTGACACTCGCTTGCAGATAAAGTATGCGGGTGTTAATGCAACAATGGACTCTGGTAGACAACGATTTTGGATAGTTTATCGCAGATTGGCCGTTCGACGAGTTGAGAACTCTTGCATTGTTCGTTGTAAAGCAAATCCACGAGAAATTAAGTAAGTCATGGGCAATGTGCCTCAGGTGAGAATAACTGCAGTGGGTCCATTTGAAAACGTAGGAGTGGATTTTTATGACAATTTTTTTTTATAAAAGAGCGACGATATAGAAATCATGCTAATTTAAAGGTCAACGTTGCGGTATTTATATGCTTGGTTACCAAAACAGTGCACATCGAAGTTGCAAAAAATCTCACCACGGAGGATTTTTTCGATGTTTGCGTCGATTTTTTGCGAGAAGAGGAAAATGCGAAACCTTGCATTCCGATAACGCAACCAACTTTGTGGGCGCGAATAATGATCTTAGAGATCTTCACGACCTTCTTGCTTCCGCAGAGTTCAATGTCCAAGTGTCCAAAGAATTATCACATCAGAGAATCGAATGGCACTTTATCCTTCCCAGGACGCCTCATTTTGGAGAACTCTGGGAGGCGGCAGTAAAGTCCCTTAAAACTGAATTGAGGAAAACAATTGGCGATGCGTTGTTCTTATATGAAGAATTAACCAACTTGATGTGCGAATTCGATGCTTTGTTGAACTCTCGCCCATTGACACCATTGTCTTCTGACCCGAATGACCTTAGCGTGTTGACTTTGGGTCATTTTTTGATTGGACGATCTCTTTTGACTATTCCCACGACTGAACTATCTGAGATTCCAATTAATCGCCTCAATGCATGGCAGCATATGGGACATTATTCCTGAACTGCCCAGTCAAAAATTAGAATATCTTTAAAATACAATGAACTGTGGTCAATTGTAGCCCTATATGACAGTATCAAATTCCTGCAATATTAGCTGTTTTGAAAAGAAATTGTATAAAGTAGAGGGGGTTGAATCTTGACATTTTAAGTGAAACCGTCTTTTTTGATTCTGTATAATTATTGCATTACTATAATTAACATAACGATAATAGCATAACTATAATTATTTATGCATTGCGAATTTTAAAGCATTTTTCATGCAGTTTTTAAATAAAAGGATTTTTTTTCTAAAAATAATTGTTAACACCCCTTTTTCAAAATTACGTCTTACTTTTCACTTTTGAGGTCTTCGGTCATTTTTTTATTTTATTTTTAATTGAAATTTGAAATTTTTTTCAATGAAATATGTAAATCCGCAAATGGACCAATTATGGATTTTCGAGAAAATGTCAAAAATAAGCAAAAAAGTAGGAGTTTTTTACATTTCCTCGAAAACACATTATTGACCCATTTCCGTTTTTACATATTTCATTGAAAAAATCTCAGCCTTTGATTGAAAATAAAATAAAAATAAAAAAATTTACCGAAGGATTATAAGTAAAAAATAAGAATTTATTTTTAAAAAAGAGGGATTAAACATTTTTTTGGAAAAAAACTCGTCTTTATTTAAAAAATAAATGAAAAATGCTTTCAAATTCGCTTCACATAAATTAAAAATTATTAAGTTGTGCCATAATTATATGGATTCAAAAATGACGGTGTCACTCAAAATTTTAAAATTTAACCCCCTCTACTTTATACAAACTTTTTTCAAAAGAGCTAATATTGCACAGATTTGATACTGTCATATAGGCAACACTTTACCAAATATACAAGTCATTCTAATTTTTTACTTGAGGCAGTTCAGGAATAATGCCCCATATACAAAAAATTAAAAAGGATCTTTGGAGACAGTGGTCGAGAGAGTATTTGAATGAGCTGAGTTTGAGAAGTAAGTAGTTTAATGGTGAGAGTGAAGTGAAAATTATAATGGCTTTTTAGGAAAGGCACGCAATTTCAATTTCTCTGACTAATCAAAGTATTTGATAAAATTAACACCTTTATCGCATTCTCTACCTTCTCTAGTCTGTACGAGTCACATATGGACCTCCTTTTTCCGTTAAATTTTTAAAGACAGCTATGAAGTATTCTCTTTTTATTCAACGCATCTAATAAAGTTAGCACCTTAAGGCATTATTCTCTCCCTCCAACTACCTTTAGTAGTATCAGAGGTTTTTTCTTCGTCTACCTAGCATCTTGCTCCTTCTATATACAGGGTAAGAGGAAGGGGACTTTCTCAACCAATAAAATTCATTAGCCTCACCTACTCTTCAATTTAGTAGTAAGAATTTCCTTCCAAATAAATATCCAATCGTCTTTGTAGTATCTACTTTCATTTTCAATAACATTGTTTCAATCAAATCCTTTACTAAAGCAAAGAGATATTTAATATCTTCAATAACTCATTCTGTAGAATAGATAGAATAAACTATTAGTTTTATAGCATGATCCTATAAAACGCAGGAACTTAATTTAGGATTGAAAAAGATATTCATCCTTAATTTTTCGCATTCCTAACACATTTTTGTTACCGACTGTTATACTACATGTCTTCTCACCTTTTTTATTTTTTATTTCATAGTTCTAGAACACATTTTTACATTACATTTTATTTTTAATATCACAACACGCTGCTTAATATTAAACTAAAAAATTAAAATATTCACGCTGACAGGTATCCGAACCCTCGACCTACGCTATAACATGCTGTCGCACTAACAATTTACGCTACTAAGCCTTATGTGAAAATTCTGCGAACTGCGTATATAAGCTGCATAAGCACGTAGAACCTGTAAGGAATTATTCTATTCTACCGTTTGACCAAAAGCACTCATCCACTGTAAAGAACTAATATTTGTTGAATTTTATAGTATCGTGCTATTGGACGTATTTGAATACGCCATTATTTGCATCAAGAGATTATACTATAAATTTTGTAGTATATGCTATTCTTACGAATAATCAATAACTTTCTTTCTACAATACAATACTTTCAATCATATCCTTTCGGTTATTTGAAAGATAAACATGTGTATTTAAATCAATTATAAAAAAAAATTTGTTTAATGGCATGACATTCAATAGATTCCGCACTATTGATTCAAAGGCATTTTCTTCTCAGTGTAACTACCTGCACTACTATTAAACGTTCCTTTTTTACATAGCTAGAATCTTGTTTGTTTTATATATTTCCCTCTCCATTCAAAGTATCTGATAAGGATAACACATTCAACGCATTCTTCTCTCTTTCTAACTAACTGCAGTACTCCTTTTCTTCTTATTGTTAGCTAGATCTTGCTCGTTTTATATGTAGGAATCTTGTAGAAACACTAAGTATTCTTGCATTTTTTGACTAAACTTTAAATTCTTTTTTATTTTTCGGCTATAGGTATAAGTTTTCCAACCGTGTAAGACTTTTTTAATTGATCTTCATGTATCCATAAAGATAAGAATCAAAATATGTTGAGATATTCATCCCTAATGAGTTCCATGAAAGATTCCTATATGTGTTCCGAAGTAGGAACTTATGTACCAGGGAACTTTTGCACGGACACTCGAAGGATCCATGGACCCAGACTTCCACGTGCAGCAAGTTCTTAAACATACCATGCTGCACAGATATGGACCTTAAAGGTAGTCAATAAATGATTCTTCTTCTAAACATTCTTTTTATTATTCATTTTATTTATTTTCCCAATAATTTTGAAAACATCAAGGATCCTATATAATGTAACGTCGAGTAGGTCCGTTCTTTTACTTTTATTTCTTTATCGCATAGAAAAATATACTATGTGAATAACGCAACATAGAAATGTGGCAGAAAATGCATATTGAAATTCATTTATTTTCGAACTAATAAACACTGAGAAAAAGATCTTTTCGAATGTATATTTTAAGCTCAAAAATTAACAAAAAGCCATCTAAAAATTTAAGCAATCAAAAGTAAGCAATAAATTTCAATTTAGAATAGTGATGAATTTTAAAATGCATTTCCTGGAAAACCTGCATAATACCCAAAACCCATAAAGGCAAGACGGTAGCCCTTTGCAGTCTTTAGTATACAATAACCAGGATGCTCAAGGCCATAAAAGCGCGGCCTTCTCCAAATTCGTATCTCAAAAGGATATAATTTATTTTATAGTTTTTACAAAAATTAGAGAACATTTAATTTAGAATTATTAATAACGGTCATTCAGTCATTTTATATAACAATGTAATTAGGATTAATTTTCTAACTCATGTATTTTAAAATATTAAAATAATGTCAATTTAACTTTTATATCCATTTCTTTCCAATTAGAACTATTTAAGTTAATCAGTACAGTGAGTACACTAGGAATCAATTTTCTTTTTAACAAATAGTGTAATAATGTTAGACTGTTTAATAAATTGTAATTTGTCAGTTCTGTAACGGTTCGTTTTTTAACTTTAAATTTAGATTAGAAAGAATCTTAAAATATCATAAATTAACGACTCAAGGTAAAGAAAGAGAGAAATTGTACAAATAAGTTTAATACATTTATTAAATTAGAGATCTCAAATTATAATAATACAATTGTGATTTGTGTAAGTGTTTGTTAGAAATTAAGGAAATTGGAAATTAAGCTGAAAAATGAATAAGTCGTTCTTGTTGATTCTTCTGGCTCCCACTGAAATTCGTCTAAGACCGGACGATCAAATTAGCGTTGAAGAGACGAAGATGCAAA
>WNHD01003281.1:0-20163 GCA_011057455.1 Ganaspis sp. Gsp50
AAAAAGTTGTGAATAAGTACGGGAACAAATATTAGTAAGTAAATATTTGCTTTTTAGTTTTTCATAAACGAAAAAAAACGTTGCAAACTTCAGTATCATTTTTTTAAAAGCCTTCACTTATAGTTGAAAATCCACAAAAAGGATGAATCACGCTGATAGTGGAAAAGCAGATAAGAATTGATCCTTATTGTTTCTGGTCAATTCACAGAAAAAAGAAAACAATGACGGAATTTAAATTAAATGACTAAATAACCTTCGAAGATTTTACGACCAATTGTTGTGTAATCAGAAATAGGTGAATTTCACTTTCCTAGGCCACATCTGTACATAGTTATTATAAACTAATAACGCTTTTTGCCGTTTTTAAGTAAATCCCATGAGTCACGTCGAAATTAATCAACCTCCCTTTTTGCAAAAACTTCTGTAATCAATATAATTCTATCAATTTTTCTTCAAATTGTATCTGAAAATTAATAACATTTTGTCGCTTTAAATCCAGTGAGTCATATAAAGAAATTATTAAACCAGAAAATTTAAAAAACATTTGTGGAGAATAATCTAATTTAAATAATAAACTGTAGAAATTGAATTTAATTCGATTGATAAACTAAACGTAGATAAATTGAATTTAGTTCAATTAATAAATTATAAATGTATTCAATTAATAAACTATAAAAGTATTCAATTAATAAACTATAAAATTATTCAATTAATAAACTATAAAAGTATTCAATTAATAAACTATAAGAGTATTCACTTAATAAACTATAAAAGTATTAAATTAATAAACTATAAAAGTATTCACTTAATAAACTATAAAAGTATTCAATTAATAAACTATAAAAGTATTCAATTAATAAACTATAAATGTAGATGAATTGAACTAAATGTAATTTTAACTACGAATTAATTTTAACTAATTACATCTAATTTAACTAAGTTCAACTCTATTAAATACTAATTAGTTTTACAGAACATTTAAAGGGCAGTAAATTAAAACGATTCAAATCGTTTTTAATTTCTCTGGCAAAAAAACTTCGAAAAAAAAACAAATAATTATAGTTAATAAACAAGAAGAATCAAGAGAAGTTACAAAAAATATTTTCTTAACAATTTTATAGTAAAGAAAAGTAAAAGTATCTAATAATAAAAGAATATAGTAGAATAATAAATTAAACGGATTCGTATATTAAAATAATCTAATACACATTGAAAACACACTATGTTAATGGCAATAATAATAAAAATACTTCATCCATGAGGAGGCAATAAATTAATCAAGAAATATAATATTATAATAATATTCTAATCATACAATAAAACCAATAAAAATCGACAAAAATTGTAGAACCCATAATTGTTGTACAATGAAGAAAGAAATAAACAAATAAAGAAACTCATAAATTAATTATAGTAAAAACCTCTAATAGCTAAACTCTCATGTTAGTAATAATCGTAATAATTGCAATAATTGCCTAATACGAAATAATTAAATAAAAAGGTAAAATACTCTGAAACAATACAAATAAGTGACTGATAAAAAATAAAATGTTAGAATGATTTGGCTATAATAGTAATAGTAATAATAATAATAATAATAATAATAATAATAATAATAATAATAATACAACAATTATAATAATAGTAATAATAAAGTAATAATAATAATTTTTGTTAACAGTAATAATGTCATAAAATACGATAATTTAATATAGTTGTGAAATACCGAAAAGAAACTTTACAAATAAATGTAAAATGTAGTTGGTCTATATTAAAGGGAGTAAAAGCCAAAAAGTACCTAACAATGACTACCAGCTCTTGATGACCTAAAAAAAATTAAAAAAGTATTATAGACGTACTTACAATGTAAGGGTAGTTTTTTATCCAAGAAATCAAATCCTCGGCATAAACAAACCGCAGTTGAAAAGTCTTCTGCAATTCATGTTAACCGGTAATATAAGTATCTCTAACACTCACAGAATAAGAAAATTGTTTTTGAGAATGTGAAACATGCGGCGAAACATGTAATAATGTTTCTGCTGCTCAATGTATAAACAGAATCTCAAACACAACCAAAAATACAACTGACACATTTGCAACTATCCGATTGACATTTTCAATAAGTTTCGCATTTCATTCGTTGGTGGCGCCACTTACTTAGTCCTGCTCGTCATCTGTCGTCCATTCGTGGAAGTTTGAAAGGAATTCACAAAGAATAAAGAAGCATGTGGTACATGTGATTTTCTTAATTTGTTTAATTTTACCGTGAATCTTTATCTCAATAATTCAATTTCTAAGTTTATTTTGCCTTTAGTAATTAAAATAATTCTCTGTTTCGATTTCTGTGTAGTGAACTTTATAGCTTAGTTTTGTTAATCAGTTTTGATGCAAAAAATCAAAAAGTTAACTACTCGGAAGAATTTAGTTCTTTTCAACGGTTTTAATTGCTTCGAAGCTTCTGAAAAGTAAAAAAGGAGTTAGATTTGCAATAATAGTGGAAGAAATCGTTACTCAAGATTAGCGACAACTATTATAATCAATGTCTTCTCGAAAGCTTGGGGAAGACAAAATGCCGGTTTAATTGCGTCACAATTTCTTCGTAGATTTTACAGTGATTAAAAATTATTTTAAATTGGCATTCTGCAAGAAAATAGAACTGTGAGTATTTTAATCTCAATTTAAAAATATTCAATTATTTGATAAGTCATATTCAAGTTCCGCTGATTAAATTAGTTTTAATTCTTGCTTCTTTGTATTAGTTGAATTAATTATCTGTTTGTTTTGAAATTCAGAGTGATAACGTAAAGTGCGAAATGAAACCTGTCTGTTCAAGAATGTCGAGTAAAACAAATCTAGATTTTATAATCAAAATAACTGCTTAAAGAATTAGAATTTAAATTAAAGCAGTTACAGCATAAAGTCTATAGATTTATAATGTCAATTTTGTTAATTATACAAATTTAATGTATATTTTGTCAAATGTACAAAGTTTTTTCAATTACAGTTACAAATTTTATTCAAACCCTTATTCAGTATACATTTATTTTAAAACACTGCAATTTTATTTTAACTGTAGTGCACAATGAGTATTTACATCAGTATTTAATAAGTAATATAAAATTTACAAAAACAGGTTTCATCAAGAATCATTAAGAAATATGTGTTAATTTTTGATAAAAAAGGTGTTTTAAATGTCTCTTATTTTATTTATAGAAAATGGAGTCAACTACAACCGTTGAAGCAAAATCTGAAAGTCCAGAAAAGAAAATTACCGATTTGTGTAATATGTCCTGGTTGAAAAATACTCCAAAACCAGTAACAGAGTAAGTTTTTTCATTATTTAAAAAATACTTTTTAAAAATAGTGTTAATCTGCTTACGATTTTATAATATTTTTTACTTCTACATTTTTAATTATTTTATTAACCAATTAGACTACATTTGATTTTCAATATTTCTTGTTGTTTGTTTTACACTTTTAATCAGTTTTTATTCTGCATTTGTTCATTTATTATTTCCAGTGTCTATATAATGATATATTCTATCTTTTTTTATGAATTTCATTTCTCCTGTTTTCGTTTGTTGAGAACTATTTATTTTATTATTATAAAATTAATGTAGTTAGGCACAAAGCCTTACAAAGTTTATTGATAATTATATTCCTGTCAATATTTTGACTTTTTAATAGTTGGATAATTTATTATTATTTAATTTAATTATTTTAAACCTTTAAATTAATTTTTGAAATATGTTTGAATAGAAGTGAAAGTGGAAAATCTGAAATGGAGCCAAAATCTCAAAAAACAGAAGACTTAGTTCCGGCGACAAAAACTGGGAAGAAGCGGAAGCAAAAAAAATCTAAAGCAGGACAAAATGCCTCTAAGGATTCAAATTTAAAAAATTCCGATACTGATTCAGAACAAAATTCGACGAACCACGAGAAGCGAAAGCCTAAATTTTTGCCAGTCTCTACCTTATCAATTCCAGAAACAACTACAGTATGGAGTTCGAAAACCACTGCGGCCAATACTTTATTTCCTAATGCACAATCCAATCAAATTGAATTGATGGATGAAAATGCCCAGTACGAAAAAGCAGTAGAAGAAAGTTTTATAACCGCAGAATTAGAAAAATTCAGACTAACACCCGAGAAAGATAAAGTCAATTGGGCTGATGATTCTGAAGAACCAGAATGGTACTTTTACTTATTTTTTGATTATTTATTTTATTTAATTAATTCTTCTCTAATTTATTAGAAAATCAGATATTTATATTTTTAAGCAGCAAAATGTTTCTTTCTGTCATTTCTTTCAAAGTCATTCAAGTTTTGGCATTTCAAATCGAAAAATTTACTATGTTTTGTTAATTCACAGGGGTGCTACGTGTCGAAATTTGCCGGAGCCTTCTGGAGAGAATGAAGTAAAAAGTGAAAAGAAGCTCGAGGAGAACAACAACGATAGCAACAACAACAGCGATAAATTGGGCACGAACTCTGAAATAAAAAGGGTGGACAAATACGGAAGAATTGATGGATACACCGAGAGACATCTTTTTATGGGCAAAGGAGCAAGATTGAAAGAACAACATGTTATTAATCGACAGAACAATCGACCCGAGTCTTCAAACTTCGATGATAAACGAGAATACAGAAACAGAAATTTCCCGTTTCAAAACCAGCGAGGAAGATTCTCGAATGATCGGGGAGATAATTATTCAAATAAGTATAATAATGTAGAACGTGATAACCACCGAGATAATCGACAGGGAGATAATCGTGATAATCAGCATCGTGATAATCAGCATCGTGATAATCAACATCGTGATAATCAGCATCGCGATAATCATCATCGCGATAATCGCCAAGTTGATAATCAACAACGTGATAACCACCAAAGTGATCAACAGCGTGATTATCAACAACGTGAAAATCGTCAGAATGATAATCAGCACCGTGATCATCAACGTGAAAATCGGCAAAATGATAATCGACAGGGTGATAATCAACATCGTGAAAATCAGCATCGTGATAATCAGCATCGTGATAATCAACACCGTGATAATTATCAAAGTGATAATCAACAACGCGATAATCGTCAACGTGATTATCAGGCACGTGATAATCGTCAGCGTGATAATCATCAAACTGAAAATCAACGTGATAATCGACAGCACGATTACCAACAACGTGATTCTCAACAACGTGATTATCAAAATCGTGATTTTCAACAACGTGATTATCAACATCGTGATTATCAACAGCGTGACAATCGTCAGCATGATTATCGTCAGAATGAAAATCAGCAGCGCGATAATCGTCAGAATGAAAATCAACAGCGTGATAATCGTCAGAATGAAAATCAACAGCGTGATAATCGTCAACGTGATTTTCAACAGCGTGATTTTCAACAGCGTGACTATCAACAACGCGATATTCGACAAAATGACAATCGTCAGCGTGATTATCGAAAACACGGTTATCAACATCCTATGGAAGGAAAGGTATACAATAAATTCGGAAATTATCCATCTTGGAGAGAGCAAAAGTTTAGATTCGACAATAAACAATCCGATAATAAGAACTACAGATACAGTACCCCTGCTGATAATTCGACAAATAAGAAATCTTCACATGATACCCAACAACCCAATCATGTTAATCAACAATTTAAAAATGATAATCAAGCTAAGCATGATAATCAACATGATAATCATTCCAAACATGATAACCAATTTAAACATGATAACCAATCCAAACATGATAACCAATCCAAAAATGATAACCAATTCAAACATGATAATCAACAATTCAAAAATGATAATCAACAATTCAAAAATGATAATCAACAATCCAAAAATGAAAACCAACAATCCCATGATGATCAGAAACAGAACTTCCCTCTACCATCCAGACAAGATAACCAAACTCCAAATGAATCACAATCGTCAAATAAAGATCAAACCACGGACTTTATTCCCCAAACAATAGAATCACAAACTCCAAACGAAAACCCAGATAACAAAGGCTCAAAATCCGAAAACGATAAACCAAACCCAGAAAAAGCCGACGCCCCAGAAAAGAAAGCCGAAAATCACTTAAGCACCCGTTCAAGCACTCCCGTCCTCGAAGAGTGCTCTTCCCTGTCCTTCTTGCAAGAGAGTTTCAAAGACGAAGAACTCAGCAATGATTCCGGAAACGAAGGAAGTCCACACATGAATCCATACCACCCGATTCTGATCCAGCAACCATCAATGCCAGAAAACACACAAATCCACCACGACTACAAAATGATGACCAACAATCCTCATTTTCAAGAAATTGTCTCCCCAGAAAGTGGATCTCCGCCAGTTGCAATGCAGAATCTAGACATGAGATTCTTGCCTCAACATCCGATAAACATGGTGCCTGGTAATCAGTTCGTGCCACTTGTCAACTACCCAATGGGATACTGTCAAATTCCAGTCGGAAGTGTTCAAGGCATCAATTTCCTGCCGTCTGTCAACTGCCAGCAATATCCATCGCACTATTGCCATTCTCAGAGGGTTCCTCTCCAAAATCTAAACTGCCAGAATTCCATGTTTCCCGCCCAGTTTGTCACACCAATCACTTCTGTGCCATTGCCAATGGCTCCCATCAGTCCGAATCAGGTTCAATCTCTGAAAAGTCCACCTTTAGGAAGAGCTCACTCCGAGAAGGTGGTGACTCCAGTTTCGGAAATCGGCAAATCCGTCAGTAATCTTGTAAGTCTTTGTGAAAGTTTGCCCGCAAGGAGAGCAGGATATTCCAATTGTCCGCCAGGATTTGAAGGACACTCTTATCAGAGTTCGGGCCAAGCTTATTCAGGACCTTTTCCGAGCTCAGGACACCCTTTTCCGAGCGCAGGACATTTTCCGAATTCAGGACAATCGTTTTCAAATTCGGGACAGTCTTTTCCAAATTCGGGACAATCGTTCAATTCAGGCCAGTCCTTTAATTCAGGTCAGTCCTTTAATTCAGGACAATCGTTCAATTCAGGTCAATCGTTTAATTCAGGTCAATCGTTTAATCCAGGTCAATCCTTTAATTCAGGACCAAATTTTACGAGCTCCAGTCAAGCTTATTCGAGTTCAGGTCAATATCCAAATCCTGGTCAAGTTTATTTGAATGCAGGGCATTCTTATCCGAATCCGGATTATGCACACCTAAATCAAGGATTTTCGAATTCGGGCACGCACTCGGTTTATTCAAATTCTGTTCAAGGCTATTCAGGCCAGAAGAAGATTATTTTCAACAAGGAACGAAATTCACTGCCAACTTTCAAGAACAAGAGTCATTCAAACTCTTCTAAAAAGAGTAATAAGAAATCGGTAGAATTCACGATTGAAAAATTGAACGATATTTATGAAGAGATCAACAGCAACTCGAGCAATGTAAAATCGGACAAGGATGATAAAGCACAGGCTCCGAGACCAGGAGTTAGGGTTGGTCTTGGTCGTGGCAAAAGACTTACGCCTGCTACTTAGGTCAGGTATTATGTTTGTTTTGCTTTTATTGATCAAGTTTTTGAAAAACCATAGTATTAGTTGAGCTCATTTAGAGCAGCTGTGTTTAATTTTTAGTTTCGTTTCACCGTTATAATCAAAACTACGTCTCTTCTCAGGTCTAGGTGAAACTAGTCGTACTTTAAAAGTTTGTTATAAGCAATCATTTGACATAGTTTTTTTTATTTTTATAGATTTCTCATATTAAATACTATTTTTTTCGTTTTTTAATAGGAAACTTGTGATTCTTAGTTTTACTATTATTTTCGTTTCATTTACAACTCAATTATCGAAAGAGTTACGTTGCATTCGTTTTTTAAAAACAAAATTACAATTAGATAATCAGATTTAATGTTAAATTGACTAAAAAGCGTTTTAGACTGGGATCCAAATTAAAAAAGAAAGGTTTAAAGTTACGGGTTCAATTGTCGAAACGAATTACTTCGTTTTAAGTTAAGTGGAAACATGAAGTTCAAAGAAACTATAAGACTAAAATTTTTTATAAAGTACGTTTTATCTTGTCACTTATTACTATTTTTATAAGAATAATAATAATTATTCAAAGAAATCGCTATGGAATCACGTCACCATTTATGTTAATACTTTTTCTAATAAGAGTAAAACAATTTTTTTTAAAGGCCAAAAATTTAAAACTGAAAGTTTTAATGTTAAGAATTTGAATAATTTCAAATTAGGCTGCATTAAGTGTAACAAGTTGAATTAATTAACAACAAATATGATGAAATTGATTATTTACAAACGAATAGTATAATTAATTATGAGCTTTAAAACTTTTACATAAAAAGTTATAAATTCAATTCAAAAAAGTTATAAATTCATTTTTCAAAAATATTATGTATGAAGTTATACTTTAGCATGTATCAGATAAATGCAAAGGAGATCATATTTTGTTGAATTTTCAGTTTGATGATAATGAAAAAAAAAGAATGGTGCCGTGGTTGTTTAGAACTGTCCCTTAAAATGGGCGTAAAACAATGTATATAAATATTAAATTATATTTTCTAAACTTTGTAATGAAAACGTTTAGAAAATCTTTATATAAAGTATTTTTTAGCACATTCATGAATACGCCTAGTACTTAAAAACTGATTGAACTTAAAGCTTCAAGTGTAAGTTTAAAAAAAAACTGCAGTCAAGCGGAAATATTCAGCGTGCTGAATGAACTGATTATACTTATTTTCTTATAATAATGATATTTTTTGTTCTACATTTATAAATTTGAAAAAGTATTAAGTTTCTATAAAATTATGTATAAAATGTAATTCTTGTCTTTTATTCCCCTCTCATATTCATTTAAATATTAAAATACTAATTGTGAAAAAATGATTATAAATTACTGAAAATTGTCTATTTTCATTTAAAATGTTTTATCATTAAAATGTTAAATCAACATAATAAAATAAAAAAAATAAATATAAATTTAAATAAATTAATTTATTTCAATATGACACAGTTGATAAAGAATATTTATTCTTTGCAGAAAAGTATTTATTATTTTAAGAACAACATTTCTTTTCAAAGCATTTACCACTAAATTAATAAATTGTCAATGACAGGTAATTAATATGAAATAAATTACAAAATGGTACATGAAAAATTACTATTCTCGTCTTTTTGAAAGATTTTGCTTCCTCATACGGAAGCATTGTTTTTATTTCTTCTTTTGTTTAAAAAATAATAAACAAATACAAAATTACGTACTTTTAATCTGAAGTATTGCTTATTATTGGATTCGAGAAAGAATAATTGTTTCCCAGGGCAATTGTTTTCAATAAGTGGTTTTGAACTTTAAATAAAATGTGATTACGTAAATGATGTTTCATGGAATGTATCAAGGAAAATTTTTCTTTTCAAGGGGAATCCTGAAAAAGAATAAATCAGTATTATAAAAACCTTCTGTAATTTTTAAAACAAAATATTGTTCTTCCATAAATCTGACAATGGTCTTTTTTATAATTTGTCAGAAAAAATAATAAGCCAAATTTCCTGCCTTGTGTAATTTCCAAGGCTCTGAAAATAACAAATAATTGTTACGATTTAGTGATATATGAAAGCTTATGTAAGGACTAAAAGAGATGAAAATATTTATGATACATTAAGTTATAAATTTTCATTTTTAATGCCTCTTCAAATTAAAATTTTTGCTTCTTTTACAAAATGTTTCATCCTTTTTTGCCCAAGCATTTATTTAAAAAATCGTCTATTTTCCGCTAATGGACTGCTATTTTTTTAAATGATTTTCAATAATTATGTTTCATTGTCTTACTTTTTTGTGATTAAATAAATAAATTTATTTATTTCTAGGCAAAATTTATTAATCGATTACTAAAGGATAAATTCTAAAAATAGAAAGTTGAAGTTTCCTTTGGAGAATTAAGTACCAGTTTTTATAATTTCACGAATATTTTGTAATATTTAATATTTTATAATTCTTTTCGTAAGAATTCTTGTTTTTATAAAAACCAGGAAAAATTGATAATCGATTATTTTACATTTTCGAAGAATTTTAATTCACGGAAATTTTTATTTTATAAATGGTTATATTTTTAAATAAAATTATTATTTTTACTGAAATAGAATTAAAATTATTTTCAATTAATTATTTAATTTATTGAAAAATTTAATTAAATAAAAATTCAATTAAATATTTCATTTCAATTTTGATACTCTTGAGAGTGTCTATTCCGTTTTAAAGTTGAGTTTTAAAGTTAAAATTGCCTTTTAAAGTTAAAAATGAATTTTAAAGTTTATGTTCATTTTAATAGTTGCCATTCAATTAAATAATAAAATTATTGAAACTAAACAAACAATTTTTTATTCCCAATAATTCAGAAACTGTTTCATAATTCTTCTTTAGAAAAGATAAGCCAATTATCTGAACCAAAAAACAATACAGTTGGAGCATAAAACGCTCTTTTCTCTCCACAAGCAAATATTTTATGTTTCTTTTTTCAGATTACATTTTTTCAACGATATGAAAATAAAAATTCTTTCAAGCTGTTAGAAACGCTTCTATTGAACTTAAAAATTACGTCACTAAAGTCGAAGTTTTTCTATTTTTACCAGAAATGTGAGAAAAAGAAATAATGTCAAAATTATACAATGTTGTTATTTATTACTTTTATATTTGTTACTTTCAATTTTTGTCTACTTTGTATTTAAATTATTTAAACTTTTTTTTAAATAGTTTTTTGCGTTTATTTATCTTTCATTTTTCTTGTTTGCGCTAATTTGCTCCAAAAAGACAAAATTTGTAAATTAAAAGATTCTCATTAAACAGGGGGTGCTAATTAAAGTCAATTTGATCATTTGTTTAAACAGTCATTCACGTGTGTTGGTTGTGAGTCGTTGGTCAGAAATAAGCGCAAGCGCGATGTCAATTTGAATTAACAAAGCTAACTTGAAGTTTGTAAAAACGAAATGTAACTTTAGTTGAAGGTGCGATCGCAGTTCTTCCCGTCACTTCCAATATCAAGGACCAAACACAAGTGTGAAATTTTTTATACAACTTTTGATGAGTAAACAATTATTTTCTTTAATTCTATAAATTGAAAAAAATTGTATTTTGAATAAAAACTTTTAACTCTCAACAAACACTTTTAACTCTATAAATAAATAATTTTCAACTCTATAAATAAACAATTTTTAATTCCGTAAATGAACAATTTTTAACTCCGTAAATAAACAATTTTTAACTCCGCAAATAAACAATTTTTAACTCAGTAAATAAAAATATTTCAACTCCGTAAATAAACAATTTTAAATATATAAATAAAGAATTTTAAAATTCACAAACAAACCATTTTCAACAATTGAAATGAAAAACTAAACATTTTCATCATTAAAAAGAAAAACAAATTTTTATCTCCCAACGATTAAGAAATCAAAATCAATAAAAAAATTCTAAACTTTTGATAACTGATTTTCTGTTTCATCGACATTTTTTGATAAAGAAAAATATTATTTATCATGACTTATTTCAATAAAGAATGAAATTTGTGCTGAAATTTTTCATTCGGAGAGAATAAAGGCGAGTATTTCTTCAAACACAGAAGGTAACGTGAATTAATATTTATCTGCTTTTTAATGTATTCTTGTTCTCATCGAAATTAATTTTTTGCAGATTAATGTATTTCGCACGTGCAGGCTACGATGAATTATAATAAATCAAGTCAAGTTGAATAAAAGGCGAGAATTTTGAAATGGAGTTTCAAAAGTCAACTTTTTGAAAAATGGAAGAATTTCTCGTGTCGAGATTTGAACGGAAGAGGAAGTAAACTGATCTGGAATTTAGTGCAATATTAAGTTTATAAACTTTGATACTGTTTAGTCAAATCGTTAGCTTTCGAGTACATGTCTTTACGACGCACATGAGTTTAACACCGGTATGCAATTGCTTATTCTTAACAACTTTAATTACGTTCTCTTTGATTAAACTATAATTTACAGTTCTACAATTGAAGCATTTGAAAATTCAAGCATCATAAAATTCTGTGTTTTAAATTTTGAGAGATGTAATCAATCTTTAAACCATTTTTTTCAGTATTTAATTTTCATTTAGTATATTTAGCATTTAATTTATTTAATTTTCAATTTATCAATCAATCAAATAGTTCATTACACTTTTTTATTAAATTTATTTTTATAATTTTGTGTTTCATTTTGGTGCTTAATTATTTTATTATTTATTACTGGAGTGTTAGATATTGTTCTAAGTTTTCTGTATTTTATAGTATTACAATATTTTGTATTTTGTTATTCAACATATATTTTTACATTTATTTGACACATATTTTTACATTTATTGACAAATTAATTTTTTGGAACATTTACAAGTATGAATAATTGCTAAAAGCACTTCCTCTATGAGGGAGCGATAAAATAGAAAATTAATTACAAGACTTCAAATAAAATTACAAACTGTAAGCTAGATTGAAAACACGATTATAAGCCAACAATATTAACAAGCAATACAGTAAGATTATTTTTTACGAAAATTTCAATTTTGAAACAAATAATGAAAAGTGAATTATTGATTTCCAAAAAAATCGACTACACGTAACGTGAGCTAGATTTATTTGACTTTTTTAAAATCTTCCGTAAATTATGTTTTAATTGTTCATTAATTTGCTATTGTTTAATTAATCATTTTTCAAACAATGTTAACAAGTTTCGAAACGAAAAACAGTTATTTTCAATTATTCTTAGAGAATTTAAAAAAACCTTAATTAAGAAGGTTAATTATTCTTAACTAAAGTACGTTAATTCATAAATAATCATCTTTGGTAATTATGTTGAAGTAAATTTTTCTAAAATAAAAGCAATAATTTTTTCTAAAATAAAAACAATAATTTTTCTAAAATAAAAACAATAATTTTTCTAAAATAAAAACAATTTTTCTAAAATAAAAACAATAATTTTTCTAAAATAAAAACAATAATTTTTCTAAAATAAAAACAATTTTTCTAAAATAAAAACACTAATTTTTCTAAACAAAATAGAGGTTTGTTAAAATTAATCAATGATTAGGAAAAATGTAACTAATTTTTGTTTTTCTATAAATTAACTAGAGATAAAAGAGCTAAATTTCAATGTTTAGGTTACTTAATCTTTACCGGAAATTAGTTTTTGTTTTGTTCACCAACCGTGAAAACGTTTGATGAGAACATGCTTAAATTTAAAAATTGAAAAGAATGTTAAAAAAAATACTATTGGAAGTAATGATAAATAATTTATAAAATATATTATAGATTAACAAATTAAGACATTAAATTTTCAGTTCTTGTCATAATTACTAATAATAATTATTTTATTTTTTATCTTATTTTCATGAATCGTACACGGGTACACGACGGATAATAATAATTTATTTACTTATTTATTTATTGCTTCCTCATAGAGAAATTTGCTATTGCTTCCTCATAGAGAAAACATTTATGCACCTACTTATTTATAACTAATATTTATATGCATAGAGTATATTATTTTTTGAGTATAGTATTTTTTCCTTATTTTATAGTCATTGAAGAACTTGTGAATTTTAAAGAAACAAAATTCGTATTAAACAATTTTTCAAAAAAATTTGCAGATTCAAATGGTGTTTTAATGGGCTTTTTTAAAAAATTATAACTGTTACGATGAAAAGCTTGAATTTACTAAAAGCCGCCAAAAAACGAGTCCCAATTGTAACTTGGTTGCCAAAATATTCTACTGACGATGCTCTTGGTGATTTTGTTGCTGGATTAACAATCGGATTGACGCTTATTCCACAGGTGAAACATTTTTCATCATTTATTTTGCACAAAAAAAAAAAAATAAAAAAAAAATTGCACGAAAGAGATTTTTAACAATTTTAAATTCACTTTTTGATTTTAAATAAAATGTAATTTAAACGAACTGCGGGTTTTTGTGTTCAATGAATAAATAAATGAAATTATATCATAATAAAGTAAAATTCAAATGCAGTAAAATCTTAGTAAAGTAAAATATAAGTACAATAAAATCTTAATAATAAAGTAAATTTTAAATGCAGTAAAATCTTAGTAAAGTAAAATTTAAATACAATAAAATCTTAATAAAGTAAAATTTAAATTAAATAAAATCCTAATAATGTTACATTAGAAATAATGTTTTCTAAGAAAAATGAATAAAATTTGATTTAAATAAAATTCAATGAAAATAAAATTAATGAATGTATTTCACAAAGTTACATTAGCATTAAAAGTAAAAGAAAAAAATGTTTGTAAAAATAAAAATATATAAATTTGGTCTGTAAGAAAAATAAAACAGTTTAAAATAAACAGTAAAATACCTTTTGTCATTAATTTTACTGCAATAAAAAAACGTTACTAATTAATTGGATAAAATCAATATAGTAATTTAAATTCCATATATCTGTTATTTGATTCGCTTGTAAATTAACTTGAATTAAAAATACAAATTACCATCTTAATAATTCAAGGCTCTGATTAATAATTATAAATTGTAATTTGTAACAGGCAATAGCTTATGCTGGTTTAGCCGGCTTGGGACCACAATTTGGCTTGTACAGTGCATTCGCAGGAAGTTTCGTTTACATAATCTTTGGAACATGTCCTGAAGTTAATATTGGCCCGACAGCCCTTATTTCCTTATTAACGTTTACTTACGCGAGGTAAGACAATAATTTGCAGAAAATCTGTTTCACGCGAGCCACAAGTGTTCTAATTTCACATTGAGGTCGTCGAGTGTTACTCTTGCAATTAGAATTAATAACAGCACAATAGATACGTATTTATTGCATGCGCTCGCTTGAATCATTGTCTGCGATTTCATTCATCTTTAATCTACTTTACATCTCTCTCACTGTCTGTATTATTAAATCACCGGAACGATTCAAAACTTTACAACTTTATTAAGTTCAATACTTAAAAAGCCTTTCCTGCACAATTCTTTTTTAAATAAAATCATCCTCGTGTTGGTTCTTTTCGATAATGCACAATTTTAATTAAATAAGTGTATTTATTTACGTTAAAAAAATAATTTCGTTACGAAAATATTTTCATTAAAAAAATAATTTTTTTGTTATCTTTATTACTTTTTTTATACCTTTTTCCAAATTTGTTATTTATTTATTTTATTAAATTAATTTGCAAATTTATTATTTTGTTACCAAATTTATTTATTTTATCAAACTGACCATTTGTTGTGTTATCAAATTTATTTATTTTATCAAACTGACCGTTTGCTTTGTTGTGTTATCAAATTTATTGTTTTTATCAAACTGATAATTTGTTTTGTTTTGTTATCAAATTTATTATTTTTATCAAACTGATCATTTGTTTTGTTTTGTTATCAAATTTATTATTTTTATCAAACTGATCATTTGTTTTGTTTTGTTATCAAATTTATTGTTTTTAGCAAATAAAATAAAGTTTAAATGAAGCGAAGTGGAAGTAGAGCAAATTAAAATTAAAGTAGAAATTTGTAAATTATATTTTAAAGTTTTTGTATTTTTTCAGGGGAATTCCTGAATATGCCGGTCTTCTTTGTTTTCTCTCTGGCTGTGTGACGATAATCCTTGGAGTTCTTCGTTTGGGATTTTTGGTCGAATTTGTGTCAACTCCAGTTGTGTCCGGTTTCACTTCAGCTGCCAGTTTAATAATTGCTTGCAGTCAAATTAAAGGCCTATTGGGTTTGAAACTCCACGGAGAAAGTTTTATCGAAATATGGAAGGAACTTTTTCATAAAATAGATGAAACTAAAATTCCAGATTTGGTGCTTTCTTGCTGCTGTATTGCGATTCTTTTGTCCCTTAAGGTAAGTTTTTCCTTTATAAAATAAAATTATAATCTCTGCCCAAATATATTTTGAATAAATAGATAAATATTTGTACTTTCTTATGTTGTTATATTGTTTCCTTTTTTTTTTAACTTATTTTTGTTTTTCTTTTTTTGTATTCTTTTCTTTTCCATTTCTTTGCTTTGTTTCTCATTTCAATTTCCCATTGAATTTTTTGTTTCAGATCGTGAAAGATATAAAATCTTCCAACAGAATACTTAGCAGACTGATATGGTTTATTGGAACCGGAAGAAACGCTTTAGTTGTAATTCTTTGCGCAACTGCATCCTACATTTTTGAAAGTCGATCTAAAGCGCCTTTTATTCTAACTGGACACATTGATGCCGGTTTGCCAAAAATAGAACCACCCCAATTTTCTCTTCAAACCGGAAATCAAACTGTTGGCTTTTTAGAAATATGCAAGACTTTTGGATCTGGAATTATTGTCGTTCCGTTGATATCTATTATTGGAAATGTCGCGATAGCTAAATCCTTTTGTAAGCATGACAATTATTTATAAATTTTTGTAAAAATATTAATTTCGTTAACATTATTCTTTTTGTAAAAATATCCGTTATATAAAAATATTCTGTTAAATACTATTTTTTAACGAGTATTTATTCGTTCTTATTATAGAAAATAGCTTTTAAAAGAGAGAGCTCAATATTTTCTTCTTGTAAAAATATTAATTTTGTTAAAATACAATTTTTTATTTCAGAAAATAGTATTAAAAAGAGAGACCTCAATATATTTCGTTTTGTAAAAATATCCATTATGTAAAAATATCCATTATGTAAAAATATCCATTATGTAAAAATATCCAGTATGTAAAAGTACCCATTATGTAAAAAAATTAATCCTCTTAAAATACTTGTTTTTATTTCGGAAAATAGTTTTTAAAAGAGAGAAATTAAAATGTTTCTTTTTGTATTTTTTATTTTAAGATAAAAAAATAAAAGAAGTTTACTTTTTGATTGATAGAAATAATTAAATCACTTGGTTTGAACTTCAATTAACCAGATTAACTGTTTTTTAAAAAAGCGAGCAACTTGATTTTGTTCTGGCAGGTTTTGATTCATTAGAATTCTTTATATGAGGATAAAAAAGTCGTGTTTTAGAACAATTATATATCACGCTCTAGAAATGAATCGGTTTTATTGTTTTTCAAGCTCGTGGCAAGGCTTTAGATGCGACACAAGAAATGTTAACCTTGGGAATTTGCAACTTGGTTGGATCCTTTTTTCACTCAATGCCTGTTACTGGTTCTTTTTCTCGAAGTGCTGTCAGCAATGCTTCCGGAGTGAGAACTCCTTTGGGTGGATTATATACAGGTATATTTTAAATATATTATGTTCAAAGTGTCAACTTTTTGTTAACAACAAACTTGCACTATCAAAGTTTTGTTTAAAATTGTCAAATCAGTTTTTAGAATGATTATATTCTTTTAAATGCATTCTTTTTAAATGCATTTAAAAAGAATGCATTTTTTCTTTATTTTTATTTATTTAAATTCAAGTTATTACTAGTTTATTAAAATACTTTTTTGACTTGTTAATCTTTTTTTTAATTTTTAAATTAAATTGTTAGTCTTATTTTAAATTTTCTTATATTAATTATCCCATTTTCAAATTGCTTATAAATTGTAAAATTATTACAAACTATCTAATTGGTTGTGTCAAATTATTTTGAAATCATAGCTTTTAAATTATCATTTTTTTTAAATCATCAAACTATTTTCAAATCAGACTATTTTAAAGTTATCAAACTAAGCTATTTATTTATTTATTTATTTATTTATTAAAAGTGATACTAAAGGATAAGTTATATAAATTAAGATTGTAATTTAAAAAATATTTCTTCTTTGCAGGTATTTTAGTAATTTTAGCGCTGAGTTTATTGACACCGTATTTTTATTATATTCCAAGAGCAACACTGAGTTCTGTAATTATTTGTGCGGTTATTTTCATGGTGGAAATTAAAATGTTCAAGTCTATCTGGAAAAGTAGCAGTAAGTGGAATCAAAATTTTGTTTCTTATTGATCTTTATTTGCACTATTTCAAAAAATTAGAGAATTTTCTTATGAGATTATTGATAGAAAAAATGTCTCCTACCGTCTAAATGTTATCTTTCAATTTTTTTACAGAACGAGATTCCATTCCAGCGCTAGTGACTTTTTTATCTTGCCTCTTTGCTGGAGTAGAATTAGGTATTATAATTGGAGTAGTAATCGATATTACAATTCTCATTTATTTTAATGCTAGACCGACAATGTATATCGAATATAGGAACGTAAGTTTTTTATAGAAATTTGTAATCAATTTGTAACTAATTTATCATCAATTTGTAATCAATTTGTAACTAATTTATCATCAATTTGCAATCAATTTGTGACCAATATGTTAATCAATTTGTAATCAATTAGTAATGAATCTGGAATCAATAATTAATCTGGAATCAATTAATAATCAATCTGTAATCAATTAATAATCAATCTGTAATCAATTAGTAATCAATTTGTAATTAGTTTAAAATTTAATATTTTAAAATGTATTAACGAAAATTCAAATGATAGAAAAGAATTTTAAAAGTAATTTAAAATAAATTGCGTAAAGGAATAAAACTAAAGGAATATAATCCTTTTTATAAAGATCTTTATAAAGATTAAGAAATAAGAATTAAGACAAAGGAATTAATAAGATTTAAGAGTACTTGAACAATAATAATAAAGTTCTAACAATAATATTAATAATAATTTGTATATGCTGTAGATTTCTTTCACAAATTATATAAAAAATCAAATCTAAAATTAAATTTTGTAGACGATTGTTACAAAAAATTATTGAAAAAGGACATGGAAAATTATTAGTAATTGTGTGGGTATTTTAAAATTGTTTAAATAATTGTTTTATTTCAGACGTCATCGCCTTCTTACGTTTTGGTAAGACCCAGTGCAGGTCTCATGTTTCCAGCTGTAGATTATTTGAGAACCTACTTAACTGAATGCTTAACAGAAGATAAACAAAGTAAAAAAAGAGTTTCGCTGAACATTGTACTCGACTGTACGCATATTGATAGAATAGATTTTACAGCAATGCAGGTAATTCAGTGTTATTTGCACTTAATTTACAAATTTTTAAATACAACATTTTCAAAATAATATTTGAACAAAAGCAGATTTAAACGAAAAATTCAAAACTGTCTCGAAAATAATTTTGTACAGACCAAGTATTTTAAAATTAATTTAAACAGAAGTAAAAGAAAAGGTTAAAATTGATACACTTCTGGTAAATGATATAATTATAAGTAATTTATTTTATATTAAATTAAAATTTTCAAAAATTATTTTTATTTTTAGGGAATTGATACAGTTGTAAGAGATTTAAAAGATGCTGGAGGTCGATTGATTTTGCTAAAACCGACGGAGGAAATTTCAAAAAGCATTCAGTCGTTTGTTGCAGAAACAATTATAATTACTCACACTGATATTGAATTAACTACAGTACTAAAACAAATGGATTGTGGAGCTTCCGTTAGTGACAAATCAATCAAGAATGTGAATGGGAAAACAATAATTAAGATTAGTAATTTAAATGATGCTGACACAAATTTATAACGTGTTTAGTTAACTAAATTGTAAATAATATCAAGTCATATAAATACGTCGAGATTTCAGTTCAATTTAATTATTGTCAACTTCTGGAAGAATTGCTTTTTTTATATCATATTAACCCATTCTTATTATTTAATTTAAAGTGATCTCCAAAAATTATTAAATATATAAGAACTAAATACATAAAATATTTCAAAGTATTTTTGAATATTTTCTCAGAAATATGAACTCGATAATGTTATTAACGTTCATAAATTTAAGAACAAATATTTTATAAACAAACATTATTTTATCATTTATAAATAGCTAAAAACGTATTTTAACAAATATTTTAACAAACATTAAGTTATCATTTATAAATAGCTAAAAACGTCGACATCATATGAGAAAATTGTGATATTGTAAATGAATTAAATATTAGATTAGTTTTTAAATATTGTAACATTTTGAAATTATTAAATATATTTTTTTTAAAAAGTCGATCTAGTTTTATCTTCACTCGATTCAGTATTTTAAATAAAGTAGAGACATGTTATTACATTTTTGCTTCCTTATACAGAAAACATTGCAATCGAAAAGATTTTCGATTCTCCAAAAATAGTCCACATCGACTCATTTTCAACTAAAAAAAATATACACCAAGATTAAAGACAATTTCCAGATGTATGTATGTGTATGGACATCTTCTGCAGACT
>WNHD01003282.1:0-13014 GCA_011057455.1 Ganaspis sp. Gsp50
GCTAAAAAGATTTTTCCCTCTAATTGTTATTATTTATTTTTATTGAACAAAACAATACTTTAACATTAATTAGAAGTGTCTCAACTATAAATTTGCGTACATAATTGTTTAAAAAATTTCCTGAGTTCAAATATATTAAAGGGTGGCCGTCTTAGGCACTAGGCCATTTTAGGCAACTCTCCCCTACATTAGATTATCTTTTGATTGACAAAAATTTCTTTGTTGCGAAGCAGAAAGATTTATCAAGAATTGGGCGAAGATTTATAACAAATTCAAAAATTCAAAGAAGATTTAAGGATTCGTGATTCGTTAAAGATTTGGTAAAGATTCATCAAAGGTTCAAAGAATCAAATAATTTATTGATTCAAAGTATCATCGAAGATTAAAAAATTCTTCAAAGAAACATCAAAGATTGAAGTATTCATCAAAAGTTCGTCAAAGATTCTTCCAAGATTTGTCAAAAATTCATCAAAGATTCGTCAAAGATTCACTAAAGATTCGCAGATACATTAAAGATTCGAAGATTCATCAATGAATCATTAAAGATTCATAATATATTCGTCAAATATTCAGGAAACATTCAAAGATTCAAAAATTCGTCAAATATTCATTAAAGATTGAAGGATTTATCAAAGATTCGTGAAGTATTCTTTAAAGATTCATCAAAGATTCGTCAAACATTCACTAAAGATTTGAAGATACATTAAAAAATCGAAGATACATTAAAGATTCGAAGATACATTAAAGATTCGAAGATACATTGGAGATTCGAAGATTCATTAATAACTCATTAAAGATTCATACAATATTCGTCAAATATTGAGGAAACATCCAAGGATTCAAGAATTCGTTACAGATTCATCAAAGATTAAAAGGTTGAAAGATTTATCAAAGATTCGTCAAGTATTCTTTAAAGATTAATAAAAAATGCAAGGATTTAACAAAGATCCGTATTCAAGACTCAAAGATTCAACAAAATAGTCGAAGATTCATCAAAGGTTCAAAGATTTAAAGATATTCATCAAAGGTTAAAAGATTCATGAATGACTCATGAAAGATCCATGAAAGATTCGTCAAATATTCAGGAAACATTCAAACAATCATGAAAGATTAAAAAATTCGTTAAAAAAACATCAACGATTGGAAAATTCATCAAAAATTCGTCAAAGATTCATCAAGGATTCAAAGATTGAAGGATTTATCAAACATTGATCCAAGATTCTTTAAAGACTCATGAAAGATTAAGGATTCAACAAGGATCTGCATAAAAAATTCAAAGATTCACTAAAGAATCGTCAAAGCTTCATCAAAGATTCACAAGTTCCTCAATGATTCATCAAAGATTCGAAAATTGATCAGTGACCCATCAAAGATTCTTAAAAGATTCCTCTAATATTCAGGAAACATTCAAATAATCGTGAAATTTTTCTCAAATGTTCAAAAATTAATCAAAGATAGAAAGAATTATCAAAGATTTAAAGATTCTTCCATGTTTCATCAAAGATTTAACAAAAATTCATCAAAGATTCGTCAAAAATTAATCAAATATTTAAAAATTCGTCAATGATTCATCAAAGACTCATTCAAAGACTTGTCAAAGATTTTTCAAAGATTTGTAAAAAATTAATCAAATATTCATTAAAGATTCAACATAGATTGAAGGATTCATTGAATATTCGTCAAAGATTCGTCAAAAATTCATTCAAAATTTATCAAAGATTCGTCAAATATTTATGAAAAATTTAAAGATTCGCTGATTCGCGTGAATGATTTATCAAAGATTCGAAGATTCGTCAAAGATTCAGCAAACTTTCAAAAATTTGTCAAAGATTTTTCAAAAATTCATCAGATATTCAGGAACCATTCAAAAATTCTTTATCATAGATTCATCAAAGATTCAAAGATTGTAGGACTTATCAAAGATTCGTCAAGTATTCTTTAAAGATTTATCAAAGATTCGTCAATGATTCACAAAAGATCCAAGTATTCATCAAAGACTCGTCAAAGATTCATCATACATTCAAAAAATTGTCAAAATTTCATCAGAGATTCAACGATTCATCAAAAATTCCAAGATCCATTAAAAGTGCATCATGGATTCTTGAAGGATTCTTCACAGATTCATCAAAGATTCAAATATTCTCCTAAAAACGAGACAATGAATTTTTTTTTCCACGCAGAAAAATATTTTCCGTAACAGTGAAAAGTTTTACTAAACTGGCTATACACGTACTCTGTAAATCTGAATTAGTGGTTTTCTACTAATGAATTAGCAAACACTGCGCCACTATGAAATAGTAGAAAATTTTCCTAACTTTCAGTAGAAAACTACTAATTTTTAGTAGAAAACTACTAACTTTTAGTAGAAAACTACTAACTTTTAGTAGAAAACTACTAATTTTTAGTAAAAAAAACTACTAACTTTTAGTAGAAAACTACTAATTTTTAGTAAAATATTACTAATTTGGAAGTAGAATATCTACTAATTGAAAAAATAAGTTTATACTATTTCAATTAGTAGATTAGTTCAATTAGTACTTCCAAATAAGTAATTTTCTACTAAAAATTAGTACATAGTTTTCTACTAAAAATTAGTAAAATTTTCTACTATTTCATAGTGGCGCAGTTTTCACTAAGTCATTAATAGAAAACCACTAACTCAGATTTAGAGAATAGTAATATAATGATATTATCACTGTTATTATATACTCTAATTATATATACTGCGATAGTTAAAACTTTAGCTATTTCAATGAAACAATTCGCTGCTACAAATTGTTTTTTGCGCGTCCCAGTACATAAACGAAAGTGCTTTATTTACAAGCCTTTTTGGTATAGTGAACAAATGAAATTTCACTTTCTTTCAGTTGATTGATAAGCGACGAGAACTGAATGATTAGTAGGAAATAGAAAGTTTTTCAAATGGTCAAACATTGTGAGTGGTAGGTGAACCGTAGTGACATAAAAAGGCCGTATGTGCTACGCATGGTAGAGTACAGCCACTCCCTCTGAATCGAGTTTAGCTTGGAGCACCGGCAGCTGGCCCATTCGTGAATTTTATTTGAATAATTCTGTTCCTGTGGCGCGTGCCACACAGATACGGATACCTTGCTTTTTTCCAAGGATCTAAACAGCGTTTTGGTCATTTCTTCAATTCTGCCATACTGTTGGCTCCTTCTTGGCTGCAGCCACGTGGCCGGAAGTTGGACTTTCAGGCGTTTCCGTTATGCAATGAATATACCGGCTCGAGTTCTATCGTGTCGCAAAGAGGAATATCTCACCTCATCGAATGCTCAAGAGTCGGATCGTTGATTAACAAAGATATCGATCGACACAGAGGTGTGGGCACTTTTATTCATTGTCGTCTTTTCCAATTAATTGCTGCTCATTGTTACAAACAAAGTCATTTTAATTTATAGAACCGAGCCTTTTCGAAATATATCTCGGATTCATTATAATCACAATGTATACCTTTTGCATTTACTTTTGATATTTGCTTTCTAAAATTACTTTCTACATTTTTCCACACTTTTTACACTTTTTTACTTTTCTACACTTTTTACATTTTTAAATTTATTTTTTACATACACTTTTGCATTTACATTTGATATTTGCTTTTTACAATTACTTTCTACATTTTTCTACACTTTTTTGCTTTTCTACACTTTTTACATTCTTACATTTACTTTTTACATTTATTTTTTACATTCACTTTTGACGTTTGCTTTTGACGTATTTCCTTTTTCACAACTATTGTAGGTTATGTACCTGTGAATTCGAACCGAAGCTTTGCCTTCGCGAAGGCGCGCAATTTAAATCCTTTTGCAACTTTCAAGGTTTTCCAAATTCAGTCTTATTTTCAAGTGTTCAGAAATTGCAAACCATTCGATGTAGCACTGATTTTTATTTGTCACTGATTTTTATTTACCACTGATTTTTATTTATCACTGATTATAATCGTCGCTAGAATAATAAAGGAAGGTAAAAACACAAAAAAAAAATCGCAAAATAATCGCATCGGTAGTTATTAAAAAAACCATGTCACATTGGAAATAGTATTTATTGATAAATTGAGGTTGAGTGAAGAGAAGCTGAAAAGATGGTAAAGTGGGAAGAAAAGGTTATGTTGTTTTGTCGCCTGAGTTGGGGTGAAAACGGGAGCAAAGAACGAGGAATCGCGACATTTAATGCGTAATATCGTATTTAATCTTGTATGAAAAGCACCGAGTGATGGTTTACGGTAGAATAAAGACGTTGAGGGTTTCCCAGGGGGTGGTTAGGAGACGGTTAGGGCATTGAGCCGTCCAAGCCACTCGCTCCGAGCTCCAAGTTGCCTCTGAGACTAGAAAGCCCTCGGGGTTGGGGGCGGCAGATGGCAGTCGACGGACCAGTTTTATCCAACACTTTAACCCTTGGCTTCAAGAGGAAAGAATACTTATTTCCCGAAAGAAGAAGAGAGACCAAAATACCAAGGCTGCAAAAAAACTGACGCAAAAACTTTGCCTCGAGTTCACGACACCACGTGTGTCACGATTCATATGTTTCTTTTGCTTTTTTATCAACGCTGCATTTCAAGCTTCATCATATTTTTCTTCAAAAGTTATTTAAATAATTGAAACTGTTCACACAGTTGAAAATTTTGTGTAGCTGTGTTGAAAACGGTCCTTGTTAAATATTTTGTGTTGAATGAGTAACATTTTCCTGTGTTGATTTAACATATTCACATTGTGTCACTTTAATACAAATTGAATGTTGAAGACTCCTTTTTTTAAATTCACTAAAAGAAAGGATTCCAAGACACTGGCCATAATTGTGATTGTTGAAATGGATACTGCCGTACATTATTTGTGTTTCAGATAAAAGTTTTAGCGATACGACTATTAGCTGAACGTTTTTATTTGTGAAATTGTCAAATGACGTTTGACGTTTGAGGTTAGGTAGCGCGCACCGACGGCACTCCAATGTACTACTGGAGATTCCAATTTAACACAAGTGCTTTGTGTTAAATCAACACAAAAATTTGAGTGGACCGTTTGGGACATATGTGATTTGTGTTAAATTTAACACAAAATTTTTAATTGTGCACTTGTTTTCAAAATGTTTATTATTTACAAATGTTGATTGTTTACAAAATGTTTATTATTCACAAATGTCGATTGTTTTCAAAACGTTTATTATTTAAAAATGTCGATTGTTTACAAAATGGTTATTATTTAAAAATGTCGATTGTTTACAAAATGTTTATTATTTAAAAATGTCGATTGTTTACAAAATGGTTATTATTTACAAATGTTTATTATTTAAAAATGTTGATTGTTTACAAAATGTCGATTGTTTACAAATGTCGATTGTTTACAAAATGTTGATTGTTTACAAATGTCGATTGTTTACAAACTGTTGATTGTGTTCAAACAATTTCGATGTTCCTTGTTTTCGAAACGTTTCATAAAGAAATAAAGAAAAGAAAAGTTAAAGAAAATAAAAAGAGGAATACAAAATTTTGTTAGCTCGAAAAATATAAAGATTGGTGCATAACGAATGTTTAATCACGCGACTAGATTCCTTTGCATTCAATCACAGAAGGTGAATTCGTGATCGATTCAAGTCAGTGGGGTTCACCGTTCTGCTTGGTAACCACGAAGTGTGTTGTTGGCGGATTTGACGCGCTTATCAATAGATCGTGAAGGTAATAGACTGCTCGCACCCCAAATCGAGTACATAACTGATATCTGATAAGAAACCAATAGGCCGAAGTGATTTCCAAGAAACAGTAAACACTTTTGCAATAAAGTAAAATCAATACACGTTTCAGGCACTTCATTTAGAAGAAAAATTTAATACTTCACAGAGAAATTGCACAATTTCAATATTAATTTTTTCTTCCTCAAGAGGAAGTTTTTTAAGATGCACTTATTTTATGCTGCTTTGAATTATGTTTGCTTTTCCACTGCTGATGCACTTATTTTATGCTGCTTTGAATTATGTTTGCTCTTCCACTGCTAATGAGTTCACCTCTATTTAGAGTCTAGCAGTTTGGCTTCATTTGTGAGAAAAACTGAAGATGGCCCTCTGTCGGCGAACTTGGAAAATAGCCAGCGCGGGAAATTTCGAATTCGTATGTATCCGAACCCTATCCTATCTACTCTGGGGTTTTGAAAAGAAACAGGAGTTTAAATATTCGCGCGCTGCTTGTTTTCTTATTTCGCCGTCAGAGGGCTCCCTTCAGTCCTTCTCGTAAATGAAACTGAACAAGTGGGATTGAAATAGAGATCGAGTATTCGAAATCGTGAATGTAAACACAATACCCCGATAGGAAAAACTTTCATTTTCTTTTCTTACCGTTTCAATCTTTTGCTAATTTTTGAATCTTTTTGTAATTGCTTTTTTTCAAGCAAAAGGTTGTCAAACAACGAGTGTCCCTTTGTCTATTTATTGTTCTAGTGGAATAAAAGACAGATGGAATTATTTGCATTTTGCAACTACCTAAAAGGCAAGAAAAAATAAATGTACCTTAAAAGAAAGACACGTTTTTTAAAAAATACTAAAAACAACTGGAAAATGCTAAAGAGAAAAAATATTAAAAAAATATTAAAAAAATATTTACAAATATTAAAAAAATATTTAAAAATACTAAAGAAAAATACTAGAAAGATCTGAAAATTACTGAAAGAAATTTCTAAAAAATACTGAAAGAGAAAATTGCGCTGGAATGAAATAGCTTTGACAATGGTACAAAACTGATTTTGCAGTATTGCATAAATGAGCACAGACCAGGTGCAAGTGAAAATTGATAGGTCGTTAAGAGAGCAGCCTGCGTCTGAAGTGTTGTATTCCTTGGGATTTAGTCTCTCCATCTAAGAACAACTTGAGCCGTCTCAAGTCCAACGAGGTAGGTTCTGGAGACACTGGGCACGCGCCACTCAAGAAACGCCCTCGTTTTTCTTGCAGTGATTCTTTCAGGGGGATAAGTATATCGGTTGAAGTAAATGGCACGCGAGACTTCCGGGCCCTGGTATCAAATTTGGCCTATTCTCCTTTCAAGAATTGAGGATCGCGGCCCGCGATCTTGGATGAATGGAAGCGGAAGCGGGGTCCTCTGGACCCCTTTATAACTCCTATTGTCTATTGGAGGGGGCGTGGGGCACACTGAGAAGTTGAATGTCGTGTGCCTTCATACACAAGCTGTCTGGTCACGCACACAAGGTCATCCCGTATCAAGCCCTATAAAAAGATCAGTCGACTAATGGCAAGTAATGCATAAGAGCAGTTGGACGTGTTTCCTATCAGCTGCTGCCACTTTTCTACTCTGACAAGCGAGATTTATCGGGCTTTTAAAGTTTAGGGTAAAATTTAGTGTAAAATTGTAAAAATACACTAGTAGTTTTGCTACAGTAAAATTACACTAGTAGTTTTACAACAGTAAAATTACAGTACTAGTTTTGAAACAGTAAAATTATACTAGTAGTTTTCAAAAACAGTAAAATTTCACTAGTAGTATTGCTACAGTAAAATTACACTAGTACCATTGCAGCAGTAAAATTATAGTACTAGATTTTCCAATATAAAATTACAGTAGTAAATTTGCAAATGACACCAGCAGTTTCACAATAACAAAATGAGACTAGTAAATTTACAATAGTAAAGTATTGCGCTAGTAGTATTATAACAGTAAAATTACAATGCTAGATATGCAATAGTAAAAGTACAGTAATAAATTTGCTATTGTAAAATGGCACCATTAGTTTTACAACAACAAAACGATACAATTAGTTGTTTTACAATTGTAAAATGACAAAAGTAGTTTTACAATAACAAAATGATACTAGAAGTTTTACAATATAGTAAAATTACGCTAGTAGTTTTACAACTGTAAAATTTCAGTAGTAAATTACACTAGTAGTTTCTCAACAGTAAAATTACACTACTATATTCGCAATTGTAACATTACTGTAGTAAATTTACAAAAGTAAAATAGTACCAGTAGTTTTACAATAAAATTAAATAAAGTAAAATTACTCTAGTAGTTTTGTTATAACAAAAATATACTAGCAATTTTACAATAATAAAATGGCACTAGTAGTTGTACATTAACAAAATGGTACTAGTAGTCTTACAATGTAGTAAAATTACACTAGTAGTTTTACAACTGTAAAATTACAGTAGTAAATTACACTAGTAGTTTCTAAACAGTAAAATATTACAGTACTATATTGGCGCAATTGTAAAATTACTGTAGTCAATTTACAACTGTAAAATAGTACCAGTGGTTTTACATTAAAATTAAATAAAGTAAAATTACTCTAGTAGTTTTGTTATAACAAAATTAGACTAGTAATTTTACAATAATAAATGGAACTAGTAGTTGTACATTAACAAAATGGCACTAGTAGTTGTACATTAACAAAATGGTACTAGTAGTTTTACAATGTAGTAAAATTACACTATTAGTTTTACAACTGTAAAATCACAGCAGAAAACTATACTAGTAGTTTCCCAACAGTAAAATTACCGTACTATATTGTCAATTGTAAATGTACTGTAGTAAATTTACAATTGTAAAATGGCACCAGTAGTTTTACAGTAGTAAAATATTACTCTAGTAGTTTTACAATACAATAAAACTACACTAGTATATTTACAAAACTGAAATTATAATAGTAAATTTGCAAAAACAAAATGAAACTAGTAGTTTTACATTAGTAAAATTACATTAATAGTTTTACAATAGTAAAATTACACTAGTAGTTTTACAATAGTACAATTACACTAGTAGTTTTACAATAGTACAATTACACTAGTAGTTTTACAACTGTAAAATTACAGTAGAAAACTATACTAGTAGTTTTCCAACAGTAAAATTACATTACTATATTGTCAATTGTAAATGTACTGTAGTAAACTTACAATTGTAAAATGGCACCAGTAGTTTTAAGGTAGTAAAATATTACTCTAGTTGTTTTACAATACAATAAAACTACACTAATATATTTACAAATCTGAAATTATAATAGTAAATTTACAAAAGCAAAATGATACTAGTAGTTTTACATTAGTAAAATTACATTAATAGTTTTACAATAGTAAAATGCCACTTGTAGTTTTACAATAGTAAAATGCCACTAGTAGTTTTACTATAGTAAAGTTACACTAGTAGTTTTACAACTTTAAAATTACAGTAGAAAACTACACTAGTAGTTTCCCAACAGTAAAATTACAGTACTATATTGTCAATTGTAAATGTACTGTAGTAAATTTATAATTGTAAAATGGAACCAGTAGTTTTACAGTAGTAACATATTACTCTAGTAGTTTTACAGTAGTAACATATTACTCTAGTAGTTTTACAGTAGTAAAATATTACCTTAGTAGTTTTACAGTAGTAAAATATTACTGTAGTAGTTTTACAATACAATGAAACTACACTAGTATATTTACAAATCTGAAATTATAATAGTAAATTTGCAAAAGCAAAATGATACTTGTAGTTTTACATTAGTAAAATTACATTAATAGTTTTACAATAGTAAAATGCCACTAGTAGTTTTACAATAGTAAAATTTCACTAGTAGTTTTACAACTGTAAAATTACTGTAGAAAACTACACTGGTACTTAGTAAATAAAATAACAAAATTAATGCATCAAAAATTGACTTTGCTATAAAAAAAAATCATTTTGCTTATCTTAAAAAAAAAATTACAAAATTAAAAAAATCGTTTAAAAATGTAAACAATTTAAAAAAACTGTTAAAAAACGTTTTTGAAAAAAAGTCAAGTGTTCAAATAACTGACTTTTGTTAAATTATGTCCGTATATGAAAATGAGTAAATTCTTTCTGTTCCTATTGTAGCTGGTATTTAGTTGGATAACAATAGAAGAGTTTATTGTTTTGCTGACTTTTATCCAGATCTCATTTTCCTGAATCTATTATCTTGTTATATTACGACTATTTGACAGAACCTGGAGGTTTTAGGTTACAGGCCATTGTTGGGTGAATGTCGAAATCAAAATGAGCGCACAGACGGCAGACGACGGGTGAAAATGCTCGTATGGCTATGTAAGTTTACACATACGAACAACAGACCACATATCATGTTTGTGTTTGTGTACACATTGCCCTTAACATAGTCCCACTATTTGACGAAACTTTAACGATCTAGAGAATCAATCCAATGCAAACCCCAAGGCTGATAGGCACCTCTTCATCGCCCACTGTACCCAGTGTGATAACAAAACCATTTTTCAATCAAACTTTGTTTAATAACATTTTTACATACAATCCTTCACACCATTTGCCAATCAATACCACTTTAATTACCATCAATTGTTAATCATTTTTATTTTTCATTGTTAATTTATGTAATTAAAATTAGAACAAATTTATTCGATGCGTATTTCTTTAACAATTTCTTTAATCATTGTTTAACTAATTTTTATTTTTTGCTTGACTTTTTATTATTAGACTTTTTATTATTAGATTTTTTATTATTAGACTTTTTATTATTATTAAATTGTTGTTATTCATCAATTTTTTTCGGTGTTGTTAATTTATGTAATTAAAATTAAAACAAATTTATTCAATGCCTATTTCTTTAACACTTTTTTTAATCATTGTTTAAATAATTTTTATTTTTGCTTGACTTTTTAATTTATTATTCAATTATTGTTTTTTTTTTCATAAATTTTTTATCGGTGGTTAATTTATGTAATTAAAATTAGAACAAACTTATTCAATGCCTATTTTTTTAATACTTTTTTTAATCATTGTTTAAATAATTTTTATTTTTGCTTGACTTTTTAATTTACTATTCAATTATTGTTTTTATTCATAAATTTTCTATCGGTGGTTAATTTATGTAATTAAACTTAGAACAAACTTATTCAATGCCTAATTCTTTAACACTTTTTTTTTAATCACTGTTTAACTAATTTTTATTTTTTTCTTGACTTTTTAAATTATTATTCAATTATTGTTGTTATTCATTAATATTATTTCGGTGTTATTATTATTGTTATTATTATTATTATCATTATTATCATTATCATTATTATCATTATTTATTATTAGTATCATTATTATTATCATTATTATTATCATCATTATTATAATAATAATAATTATTATTTATTATTATTATCATTATTTATTGTTTTTATTATTATTGTTATTATTACTTATTATTATCATGTCATTATAATTCTCCATTATTGAAAAAGAATAAATAATAGATCCTAAAAAATATTAAAATAAAAAACAGTCTTTTTTATTTGCATTTTGGTAATTAAAACCAGTTTGATTTCTGGTTAATTAAGAATGTATTATAATGCGCAATATATATAATTATAAATGGGAGCAATTAAAGTGGAGGCAAACGGAGAAAAGGCAAAATTGACGTGTACGTGCTTTTTAAATGACGACGTTTCCCATGCAGTGCTTGTTGTATTTATGAAAGCACCGACAGGCACACAGCGTGGGGCGTTTTTGAGTTAAAAGAAGGAGTGAAAAAAATCAGTGATAACGAGGCACCTCCCCGGAACTCAACGTGGGGTACAGGGGAACCCCTGTTGACTGCGCAGCTGTGAACCCCCCGGGAGTCTCATGAACTCGAGATATCGAGCGAAGCGGTTTCCAGATATCGAACACGGTGCAGCCCGTGCCATTTTGTCAAATTCGCTATTCAACTCGAGTCGCACGTGTGTAATGATTCTAAACCTATGACCGTTTGCTCATATGTGCGGTTTTTATATCCGAACCACTGCACTTCTTGTTTCACTCAATCAAATCATTTTTTTAACCTCTCCATCTTCTCAACTCCATATTATGCAAAAACGAAAGAGGCGCATTTAAACAATGGGATTCTTATCTTTCAGACAATTGACGCACAAAAATTAAACAGAAGAAATAAATAAGCAATTTTAAAAAGGGAGAAAATGTTGAAAAATGTTGATGATAGGAAATGGAAACAAATTTTTATCCTCAAGAGGAAGCTTAGTTAATTAAGTTTCCTGACTTAATAGAGATTACAGAGACAGATAGATTATAGAGATAGATTATAGTCTTTTGTATTATGTTTGCATTGATTATACTGATTATGCGATCTTTATTTAAAATCTACCAGCCTGATTTCATTTGTGAGAAAAAGTGAAGGGCAACGCCTCTGACGGTGAAATAAGAAAATAACTAACGCGGGAAATTTTGAATTCGTATTTTATCATTCTGTGGTCTTGAAAGACTGTCACGGAAATTCAAATATTCGCGCAATGATTGTTTTCTCAATTCACCGTCGGAGGGCTCTCTTCAGCTTCTCTCGCAACAGAAGTTAAACAGGTTGGTTATAAATACGACTCGAGAGACCAACATCGTCAACGAAAACACAAATGTAATTTTATCAAAAACACGTTTATATATTTTTTTAGTTGACAAATAAGTTAGTGTGCGATTAAAAATATTTAATATAACTCTACAATGTTTTTATTAATTATTTTCTGATTATAGAGATTTATTATAAAGACTGATTATAGATTATGTTTGCGATCTCTATTTAAAGAGATATATTTATCATCTGATTATACGATCTCTAGTTGTAGAGAGATATTTATCATCTGATTATGCGATCTCTATTTATAGAGAGATATTTATCATCTGATTTTGTCTATTTATAGAGAGATATTTATCATCTGATTTTGCGATCTCTATTTAAAATCTAGCAGTTTGGCTCCATTTGTGAGAAAACTGAAAGGGGACCTCTGACGGCGAACTGAGAAAATAATCAGCGCGGGAAATTTTGAATTCGTATTCTATCATGGATTTGAAAGATCGTCGCAGGAATTTAAAAATTCGCGCGTCAATTGTTTTCTCAGATCGCCGTCAGAGGGCGCCCTTCAGTTTTTCTCACAAAAGAAGTCAAACTGATTGGTTTTAAGGCGTACTTGCGTTTCCTAAGACGAAAAATAGGCACCTCTTTACAATTTTTTTTCACAGACATTTTAATTCAAAATTTAAAAACTTTTTCTATT
>WNHD01003283.1:0-16701 GCA_011057455.1 Ganaspis sp. Gsp50
TTTTAATGCGAAAATCATGATTCACATATTTGCAAATTTGACAGGGTTCCGGAAACTTTTTTTGAATTTTTCCTTTTGCATTCGATTCCCCAGAAAAAATCACCCCAATTTGAGTATTATAACGTCTTGGACACTCGTATGGATCAATTAGCAATTTAAAAAACAGTTCATTCATTTTTGCTTGCTTTCTCATAAGGAAGCATTGTTTCATTATAATTTTAATTATAGTTCCCTTCGGAAAAATTTTTTACTTTAAAGAACTAATCAATTGACTTATATAAAGTGTATGTTGTACCAAAAATGGATAGAGTAAATGACAATTGTTTCAAATTTTTTGACATTTGAAGATGAATTTTTTTACGTAACTTTAAAAATTAATATTTTTTAGAAACAGTTCTTTTGGAAAAAATGTTCTACATTAATAGCAATTCTATGGAGCTATACAAAATATTTAAGATAATGAAAAATAGATAATTAACTCTATGAGGAAGCAAAATGTTCATGAATGAACATAATTTGCCACTAGTTTATTTACACAGTACACGGGTTTTTAAAACATACCCTTTTTTAAGTACGAAAATCTTAAAACTAGAAAATGAAAGTGAAAGAATAAATTTAGAAAAAACAAAATAATAATAGTAATAGTAATAGTAATAATAATAATGATAATAATAATAATAATAATAATAATAATAATAATAATAATAATAATCACTGAAAAAAGGAAGTATTGTTTTCAGCCCATTTTTGGCTGGAACCGTTTACATAAGTGTCAATTTGGACTGATTTTATGACCAAAAATGACTTAGTCTTGTTTTAAGCCATAAAATTGACTGATTGTGTAAACGGTTTAAGATTTTTTTTTTGTGTGCAATAATAAGAAAAATAATTATAATAATAATAAAATAATAATAAAATAATAATAATAATAATGAAATAATAATAAAATACTAATAATAATAATAAAAATAATAATAATAATTTACATACTTAAGATTAAGAAAATGATGATAGAAATAAGAAATAATAAAATAGTTGAAATTTACTGTCGGGAAATAATCGTTTAAATGAAAAATGCACTCTTCTTTTCTATTGTAAAAAAAATAGAGTTTTGCCTTTCGATAATTGAATAAAAAGCGAGGAAGTGAATGTTGGAAAAGTGATAAATGATAAAAGCTGTATATTGATTCAAGAAGAGCTAAAGGAGAAATACAAATAAAAGTCCATTTTCAGCAACATGTAGTGCGAATTCACAATTCTTTAGCAGTTTGGCTCTTAGAGGAAGTAACGATGAAAAGCTGCTCATTAATCAACTTCACGTATACTGAGATCCGACTCTCAAAAATTCTACTCTACGTCTCATGAAGCGTAGCTACTATCTTCTGACAGCAAAAAGTCTGGGCATGAATCCTCGAGGATAATTAAGAGTCGGCAGATGTTGAGCATTTGGATTAACTCATGCATTATTGTACACTGTAAACTCGAAATTACCCTTCTGTTTTATTAGTTTATTTATCTGATTTATTCATGAAGAATCTAACCGATGGAAATATTTTCACATCAATTTTTAAACAACACATATTATTAATGAATCTCGGAATATTTTGAAATGTAGAATTACGAAGAGCTTAAAAAATTAATTAATTAAATTAAACATTAATTTATTATCTGCAACGATAATTTATTATTTATAATAATTTGACATTATTCGAAAATGATTTGAAATATTTGAGTGTCGATGTACTTTGAAATTGATTTGCAATGTACGGTTGACTTGAGCACTTGGCTTGAGAATTTGATTCGCCAATATACAAACTTTAGTAGAGTTGGATGAAATACAAGCTTTTTAATCTCTTTTGGGGCAAATTTCATCGGCTCTCTCGGGGAGAGATCAAGAGCACATCCCGATTTAGATCTGCTACGAGTTGGACCGGAAAAGTCGTGGTTAGAATTGAAAACTGATTCTCGAGTGAGATCCAAGAATATGAATGGGCGTGCAATTCAGCTATACATGAAAGGGGATGTTACTAATATGCAAATCTTATCATCCGATTTATTCGTTACCCAACGACCTTTTTTACTTTAATCTCCCCTTTGCTTTCACTTTTCCTTTTTTTTCTCTTTATGCCTTTGTTTTCTTTTAAACTTTTGCTTTTTCAGATAACATTCTCAGGAAAGTAACTCTTCTTTCTTTAAAAGCCACAAGCTACTTTCAAATCCGTAAAAATATTTTATATTTACATTTTTAGAAATATTATTATTATTACTTTATCCTGATTATTATTATTATTATGATTATGATGATGATGATGATGATGATTATTATTATTATCATTATTATTCTTTTTCTTATTGTTGTTATTATTATTATTATTATGACTATTAATAAAGAGGCATTTGAAGTTATTTTAAGCAGAAAAGAAATGGCATCTGGAAAATGCCTAAAGTGTAATTATATTTTCTTAAAGTCGTTTGAAATTCTTGGGGATAAGAAATGCTGACGGAAACTGTGAATGATTTAGTTCCGTTTTGTGGTTGGCCGGTACTTAAATTATAATTTATTATATAAACTGTAAAAGGCTCGTTTGGGCTTTTCGTCAAGAATTACATTGTCGGGAATGGCGAAGGTTGAATGTTGGGTAAGGGAAGGCGAAGTTAAAGTGAGCCATGACCGTTTGTCATGCAAATGCATACTTTCCGTCGTTCGCGGTAGAAGTAAAAAGGTAATTTGAAAAAAAAGGTAAGAAGACAATTCACCGTCTCCCTTTTCTAATTTATCCGAAACGTGAGGAGATCCTCTGAGGGATCACCTTACGAGAAACGGAGAAACAGCAATATCCATTAAGAAAGAGGTAAATTTTCATCCAGAAACATAGGTCAAGAAAAGACAACAATAAAATACTTGATAACTTGAAAATTCAAAAGCCGTTTCATTTTGCCTCATCTTATGGAGCAGGTCGATTAAATGTTTCTCTTTATTGTCCTTTTACTACAAAGCAGAGCTCTACTATTTCGATGAATTTTTATTTGCGCTCTTTTCAACATTGTGTTTTTTGTATTTTATTACTGGGTCGTATCCTTTTTTTAATTACTTGTTTTTCTGATTCTTTTTTTTATGTTTTTGGCTCAGAATTTCAGTATATTTTCAGTATTTCCAGTGATTTTAGTATTTACAGTATTTATGCTGAATTAATATATTTTTTATTACTGGCTTTTAGAATTGTTCTTGTTTTTTTATATTACAGTGAAAAAAATGTTTGGTTAACTTAACCAGAAATTAATGTTAAATATGCGCTTACTATTTTTTTTTGTTAAATTAACTAGAATATTAGTTAAGTCAACTAGAATATTAGTTAAGTCAACTAGAATATTAGTTAATTCAACTAGAATATTAGTTAAGTCAACTAGAATATTAGTTAAGTCAACTAGAATATTAGTTAAGTCAACTAGAATATTAGTTAAGCCAACTAGAATATTAGTTAAGTCAACCAGAGTTTTTGTTAAGTCAACTAGAATTTTAATTAAGTTAACCAGAATTGTAGTTAATTTAACCAGAAAAAAAGTAAGGGCATATTTAACATTCCTTTCTGGTTAGGTTAACCAGACATTTTTTTCAGTGTACCTATTGGTAAAATCTGCAAAATAATTGTCTTTAATTTTCTACTGTTTTAGTAATTTTGTTTCAATTGTATTGACGCAAGATTTTAAGATAATAAGATTTTTTATAATTTTTTATACCAGTTTCTTTTTTTTTAAATAATTTTTTGAAAATTGATATCTTGAAACGCTTTTCGCGTCAGATTCTGTAAAAATTGTGTAAAAAGAAAGCCTGTAAAGTCTAATTCAAATTAATTGAAATATATAAAGGGATTGGAATTGAAGGCGAATTTTGAAAGTGAATTTTGAAAGTTATATATAATGGACTTTCGAATTGTTGTATAAATTGTCTTTTTCATCTAACAACTCTTTATAATTTGTTTAACTAATTGTCCTTATCGTTGATTTAACAAGTTTTCTTTATCATTGATTTAACAAATTGTCTTTATCATTGATTTAATAAGTTGTCCTTATCGTTGATTTAACAAATTGTCTTTATCATTGATTTAACAAATTGTCTTTATCATTGATTTAACAAATTGTCTTTATCATTGATTTAACAATTTGTTTTTATCATTTACTTAATTTAATAGAGTAGAACAAAAAACAATTTTACAAATGAACAAAATTGCATCTGTTTTAAATGATCATTTAATACGTCAATTATAATTGTAATTAATTATTCAGATCTGTAGGACAAAATAAATGAAGGCCTTCAGTAGTGAATACTGATTTCGTTGAACCACACAATGCACGAATAATCATTTTTCATTGATTTCATCATTCAGTATAACGTGATATTTGATCATTTACATGTGTAATGAAAACGTAATGAATTGAACCAAATTTGAAGCAAACAATGTAATGATTTTGTTAAATGAGCCTAATAAATTGTTTAAATCCATTTGTCAAGAACATTTTCAGTAAAAAGCACAATTTGGTCTAGCTACTCGCGTTTAAAAATTTACCTTCCCTGGATCATTTAGGACTTTTAGTTTGTAAATCTTTAATTTAATTGCGCCAAAAAAGTATTATCGAATAAACTGAAATTCTCTATTCCATATAGAGAATTCAACATTTTTCTCTCTTTTTTAACGCGCATCGAAAGTAACATTTTTGTTTAAAATATATTTTCTTATAAGAACCAGTATTAATTATACTATATATTTTGCTAAATATGCAAAAAATAGAGAAACAAAAATCTATTTAACCTTGAAATTAATAAACATATGCAAATCTTTCCGGGAGATATGAGACAAGAAATAGACAGGAAATAGAGTACGTGTACGGATTACTGTTTCTTTCAATCTCGATTTATTTGTTAGGAATATAAAATATGTTAATTTAAAATGTAGAGAAAATATGATTCTGCGGCTTAGTATACATAGAATATGTAAAGTGTACGCAATTTTTATGAGAAATGGATAGTGTGATATTGTACATGCGCATTTTCTGCCTGCTTTTAATTGGATGCAGTATAAGGTTTTGCGAGAAAATCTTCTGTATCAGCGATCGTCCCGAGGTTTACGGTTTAGATGCTATTTCGCAATTCTTCGATTCTCTGAAGAAACGCGTTGAGCACGAAAATTCATGGCGGATCGTGGGTATATAACGTCAAACGGAAGTAGAAACGATTTTATTTTGCAGCCTCTCGAAGGCAGAGACATTGATAGTCTTGGAAAAAAGCAGCAAAGATTGAATCGCTCCATGGGGACGTCTCTTCGTAAGAGGCAAAAAGGGAAAAGGAGAAAGGGAATGAAAGATTGGATAAGTTACGCCCTTCGCTCTCCAGAGCATATACCTTTCATGGTACGAATGCTTTACGCTATCAAGAATTACGAACTGATCCCATAAAATCCCTTTCCTAAGTGTATCATACCCCAAAAAAAGTATTTTATTCCTTCTCCAGTTAGCGTTACAGTATTATTACCATTGTTTGTATATAGGGCTTTTGCTATTTATCCGGTAAAAAGAGGCGTGTCAATATTCATCAGCGTAATTTTTTTGTACCATCAAATTTCGATTTGAGAGAAAAATGAGAAATTAATTACACTAAATTTGATGTAGCGAAAAAATTCTGTAACCTCTTTTGACTGAAATTGACTTCGATTTTGACAAATTTGACTGAATTTTAATTTTCGCACTGACTTTTAGCATTGAGAGCTAAAATTAAGATCGAATGTTTTAGAATTATATTTTTAATTCTATATTTTTTAAATTTATTTATTTCATTCATTTTAAGAGTACTTTTTAGATTTTGTACGTTTATATTTACGAATCTTTAAACGATTTGCTTTGCTTTAAACGATTTGCTTTGCTTTAAACAATTTGATTTGCTTTAAATGATTCATCCTTTTGTGTTTATATTTTTCTTAATCAAATTGGGCTTTCAGAGTTGGATTATTTAAACGTAACTAATTAAAAGTGAAGATTTTAAATTATCAAATCTAATTAACTTGAGAGCTAAGTCATGCTCCAGAATTAATAGAAATTTGATATGTGCTCTTTCAAATTTGGTGTGGAAACTATATGTGAAGTGAATAATGTTGACCTTAATTTTATCAGTTTAATAATTAGAAATATCACTCTAAATCTAAATCAGTAATTTGCCAAATTATTATGAAATCTAATAAACCAATTATTACCTAGTTTACACTCAGAAAAATGTTTGTTTAAACCAAATAAATATTTATTTGATATACGGTCAAACAAATGCTTGTTTGATGCAAATAAATCTTTGTTTGATGCAAATAATTGTTTTTTTGATGCAAATAAATGTTTGTTTGATAAAAATAAATGTTTGTTCGATGCAAATAATTGTTTGACGTAATGTTTTTTTATACAAATGTTTTTTTACACAAAGATTTATTTGATTCAAAAAACACGATGGATTGAAACAAACGTAACATTTTGCAACAAATAATTTGTATACAAAATGACCAAAATTTTTCCGAATAAAGCAAATAGTTGTTTGAATTAATTAAACATTTTTTTGCCAGTGTCTGAAATAAATGTTTGTTTGATTTAAACAAACTTTCCTCAATGTAATAAAATATAAAAATAAAGAAATAAAAAAATAAAAAAATAAAGAAAAAAATTAAGGCAAATAACTATATCGTGAATTATTTATTTGATATAGACTAACAAAAGTTAATAGTTTTTGTTCTTGTAATATGTAATTCTTTCATTCTTGACAATCTTGCAATAGTTTTCTTTAATTTCGTAATTTTTTTTAAAGGCATTTATTACTGGAAACTCATTTATCTAACTTGAATGGCCAAATACATAAATGTGAGGCATTTATGTATTTATATGATAGGCGTTATAAAATAGAGCATATAGGATATAATCCCACGGGCGTTTGTCGTAAACCAAGTATTCGAGAGGCCGCGAGCTATGTTAGGACCGTGACAATTTTTCATACGTCCCACGATACTGTTCTTTGCTTCAAAAAAAAATTTTCCCTCTTCGATACTTGCTAAGGCTTTTTCAACCACTATGAAGAGTTTTTTTTCTGCTGAATCAGCTTTTCTTGTTTTCATCTCTAAAAAATTTCCCATTTCTGATCTTGAAAAAAACTATATGATTTCTGTTTATTTTGATTCCATTTTTATTCATATATCTTTATAACTTCATTTCTTCGTGTTTTCTGCCAATAACTGACATAATATTGAAAATTCGATGGCATCTTTGAACTAAATTAATAAATGTCAAAATTGTTACATGGAAAATAAATAATGAAATTTTTTTTAGTTAAAGTGAATGAAATACAGGTTGAAATTGAAACATCAACTGTAAAATAAAAAAAATAGGATTTTGATGAAGAATGTTATAAACATGGATGAAGGTTTTATTAAAATTCGCAGTTTGAAGTTACAATTTTAATTGAAATGTGTTACAGTGACATGACTATGTACATAAAATCCCAAAGGATGACCTTAAAATTTAGACCATAAAATTGGAACCTAAAGTTGGAAACTGTTGTGCTGAATTTCTATGCAGTATTATCAGTACTCCGAATTATATTATTATTATTATTAGTTACTATCATTAAAGAGAGGTCATATAACATGATAATTATCATAATACGATAACTTTACATTCCGAATCTCAATTTAATGTTATTCATTAGAGAAAGCTTAAATACAAAAATAATTTATGAATATTCAGTTCAATATGTTAAATTTTTGTTTAAATATACACGGAAGCTTTAAAAAGGGAATAAATATTTTTCTAATTAACCTAATTTTTCTAACATTTCCCTAATTATAAGAATTAAGGAAAGAGGCATATAAAATTTTTTATAAAAATATTAAAATTTTCATCAAATTATTAAAAGTAGAGAGGGAATGTTATAATTTTCTTTACTATGAAGAGGATCGAAAAGATTTTCAAAAATCCCGATTCTCTGAAGAGGAAAATATGTAAAAAGTAAAAATGATGATCTTGTAAAATTATCGAAGGATAAAATGTACACTAAAAAAAAGTGTTACAGTTTAAGAATAATTTTAATTCTGACAATCTGCACGGACAAAAATAATTGTTACTATTAACCATCTAAATGGATAAAAGGGTTACTATGTTCTTTTGGTTAAAAATATGTACACTTGGTTAAATTTACTATTTACTTGCTTAACTTTAGTATGTACTTGACTAACTTTAATATGCACTGGTTTAACTCTAGTATGTACATGATTAACTTTACTAGTATCTTGATTAACTTTATTAGTATCTTGGTTAACTTTACTAGTATTTTGGTTAACTTTATTAGTATCTTTGTTAACTTTACTAATATTTTGGTTAACTTTATTAGTATCTTGGTTAGCTTTACTAGTATCTTGGTTAACTTTACTAGTATCTTGGTTAACTTTACTATTATCTTGGTTAATTTTACTAGTATTTTGGTTAACTTTACTAGTATCTTGGTTAACTTTACTATTATCTTGGTTAACTTTACTAGTATCTTGGTTAACTTTACTATTATCTTGGTTAACTTTACTAGTATCCTGGTTAACTTTACTAGTATCTTGGTTAACTTTACTAATATCTTGGTTAACTTTACTAGTGTCTTGGTTAACTATACTACTGTTTTAGTTAAGATAACTAAGCTGTTGGTTAATTCCACTAGTTTCTTTAGTCAATTTTACTAAATGCATGTAGTAATCACTTTTATTTTTCTCAGTGTAAGAACAATTTGAATTCTGTAATTCTAATAATAATTTAAATGCTGATAATCTAAGAATAATTTGCATTATAAATATAAGAATAATTTCAATTATCAATCTAAGAATAAATTGAATTATCAATCTAAGAATAAATTGAATTATCAATCTAAGAATAAATTGAATTATCATTCTAAGAATAAATTGAATCGTGAAATGGACGTTCTGAACTACTGGAACAGCTACTTTAAATTTGAAGTAAACATGGAGTGGGCAGGAGTGTTTGAGCAATAAGTGAATATGGGCAAGATGTTGATGGAGCATTTGGAGAGAATAGAGCATCCGACCTTCATCCTGGTAACTATCAGAATGTACATTTGGCGCACGTCCTGCCTGGTGAGATTGGCCGCTAAAGCGCACTTAGTTTGCAAACGTGAACGCACTTAAGTTTGAATGGAGTTAGCTACGCGCACTCAATCCACTTTCATCCAGGTGCTTTGCAAAAGCGCACACTCGACCGCAAGGTCAACAATAGCTTATTCCACATTTTACGTGGAATGTAGATGTTGAGCATGAAAAACGCACACTAGAAATCGACTGACTGGACAGGGACAGCAGGCTGAAATTAAACCATGTAAGGAAGGGTTGATGGGCGTCTGGTTGCTCCTTGGTGAACGAGTCATTTTATGGGACGATGGTTTTACGAGCACATTTACTCCTCCTTTATCCACCCCACGAAAGCCAGTGATCGTTCTCTAGGTCTCAGGCCATGAAGAAATGAAACCCAAGTCAACAAGATCTTTTTTGAAACACGAGTCGACTGTTACGTCAGTAATTTCCCCATCATTCTTATCTCTCAAGCTATAAGTGTCAGCACGTGTAACAATATTGTTTTTCTTAATTAAATTTGAAGCGAAATTCAATTTTAATCCTCCAATTTGGACAGAAATTAAGGTGTAATAATCAAAGTATCATGAAATTATAATGAAAGTAAAAATGAAAGTAAAAATGAAAGTGAAAATGAAAGTAAAAATGAAAGTAAAAATGAAAGTAAAAATAAAAGTAAAAATGAAAGTAAAAATGAAAGTAAAAATGAAAGTAAAAATGAAAGTAAAATGAAAATAAAATCTACCCAAGAGAAAAGAATTTAGGGAACAATCTTTTATATGGAAATTTTACTAGAGATTCGATAGATATTTCACAAAGAAATTTCATAAGGAAATTAAATAAGAATCGTACTATTTATCTATGTTTCTTTGTGGAATTTTTGTAGAATTTTTGTAGAATTTTTGTAGAATTTACAATATAGAATTTCGATGTAGAAACTTGTAAAAAGTCTCTATTCCTGTTAAAATCTATTCACGTTCGTGGGAAAAATTAAAAGATTGAAGTTTGACAGAAATTCGATTCAATAAATGACTTAATGTTACAAATTTTAAATTGTCAGTAGAGAATGTTTTAAAAATAAGTAAGCGCTGATTTTAGTCATATCCGTGTTAAAGGATTGATTTATATTTCAGCACTATCGGATTTTTTTTACCATTAATTAACGAAATTTCTAAAATAAGACGTTTCAAAGTTTAATAAAGTTTAAACAAAGCGAATTTAATTATGTTCTGGCATTTAATCTTTAATTTGATAATTATAAATTTGTCATACACTTGACTTGTATATGTTAATAATTTTGATCATTATGAAGTTGTAATGCACTTAACTTGTATATGTTAATCATTTTGATCATTATGAATTTGTAATCCACTTGACTTTGCAATTCACTTGACTTTCCTATATTAATAATTTCAATAAGTATTTTCGAATAATTTACTTATTGGAATTTCTCAATTTTGCTTTTTAGTGTTCTTAATCAAGAAAATAAAGTTTTTTCATTAACCCCATTTATATATGTCATAAACTATGCAATCTGCAAATCTAAACTTGATCAATTTTAAATCTGGAGAATTCCCATACTTTGAAATTGGAAAATAGTCGAATTTAAATGCATTGAATTCGAAATTTCCCAACTTTGGGTAGCACTTAAATTTCGAAAACCTTATGATTTCAATTTTCATACACAGCAAACTCCATAAGCCTAAATTTCCTAAATTTCCATATGGAATTTTGAATATTAGTTAATAGTTAACGATATTCGTAAATGTATTGCTTCCTCGTAGAGGAAGTTATGTGTGAACGTTATATTATAGTTAATATCCAAAATTATTAATTAATATGTCCAAAATTATTAATTAATATGTCCAAAATTATTAACTAATATGTCCAAAATTATTCATTAATATTCAAAGTTTCTTTTTAGTTTTTTATTCATAAGTAAAATAGTACAAACTAAAGACTATGAAAGTGACAGATGTACAATAGTAAATCTGTTTGTTTCTATAAATAAAAAATTATCAGTTATTGATACAAACACAAAAAACAAAATGTTCTTTTTCAATGCATTTTCTGTTAAATTCCAAGATAAATAGGAATTCTACAGGCATATGCCTGTAAAAGTTCAAGTTCATCTTGAAAATTAACATTTCGTTTTTTCTGTGAAGGGAAGGTTCACAAATGACGTCACTTTCTAAGGAGGAAAAGTTTCTGCTTAATGTATTTTTTGTTGTACATAAAACAATTTGATTATTATGGTTAAATTTACTATGTACTTTGTTAACTTTACTATATGCTTTGTTAACTTAACTATATGCACGGAGAAAATCTTCAAGTGAAATAAACCTAAAACTTAGGTAAAAATTACTTAAGTAGTGGAGTTAGAGTAATTAAGTAAAAATTACCCAAGTACTTAAGTAGAATTTGCTTAATAATGTAGGTGATATTTACCTAATACGTTGGGTAAATTATACTTAACTATTCTTCTCAAATATATAAACGTTAGGTAAATATTACTTAAGTGATGTTAAGTAGATTTTACTTAACTAAATTAGGTAAATTTAACTTGCAATTATTCTCCGTGTGCTTTGTTAACTTTAGTATATGCTTTGTTAACTTTACTATATGTATTAACTTTACTATATGCTTTGTTAACTTTAGTATATGCTTTGTTAACTTTACTATATGCTTTGTTAACTTTACTATATGCTCTGCTAAATTTACTATAATGACTTAGTTAAAATAACAATGTAGATAGTTAGATAGTTAATTAATTAAAAGTAGATATAGTTAATTCTACTAGTTTCTTTATACTTAATTTTACAGAAAGAACATAGTAATCATTTTCATTTCTCTCAGCGTGCGAAAAGTAGATGTTTATTTTAAATTTATAAAAGAAAATGGAAAGTTTTCAAAAGTTATCTCCGACTTAAGTAAAACATGAAAGGTTCAATTTGAAGGGGAAACAGAAAAAAAATTCTTTCTCATCGTGTCTATGGCCAGGACAGAGTGTGATGGAACCCTTGAAAAGATCTCACGAGGTCGTGTAAATCGATTTCGATCGACCCGAGAAATTGTTGAAACATAAAGGCGATTGAACGAGGGTGCTAGAAACGTGCATAAACTCAATAGTATTCTCACTCACACGTGACCAAAACTGTATCAGGTTTATGTATACATACAGGGTTTACCAAACAGCTTGTATGTATGTATATCCACAAATACATAAACATGGGAATGTCTGCTTTATACTAGTTTCTGGTTGTTTCGAGGTGGAGACTATAGACTTTGAAATGTTCCTCTGTATCTGTCGCAAATCTGAAACAATCTCAACCTTCTGCCACTTGCACCATACGATTGAAAATTGAAATCTTTTCCGCGCACCTACAAAATTTACCCGGGCCCTATAAACCGCCAACTGTAAATAAACATGCAAAATTCATTGCCTTTTTACTAAAATTGAAAATATGGAATTTGACAATGTTTTAAAAAATGTAAAAAAATGTAAAAGAAGTGTGGGAAATTGTTTAGAAAAAATGTAAAAAATAAAGGGAGAAATGTAGGATCAAAATGATGCATTAATATAATGTAGGATAAATGACGTGAGGGCGGAAACGTATTAATATCATAAATATTTCATAGCTTATGCAATATAGTCCATTCTGTACACTGAAAAAACTAAAGTGATTACTAGTGGCTATTTAGTAAAATTAACCTTAGAAACTGGTAAAACTAACCACTTGGTTACTTAATTTAATCTGAAAAGTAGTTAATTTAACCAATTATTTGGTAAATATAACCCAAGAAAACTAGTAATCCTTCCTGCCAACTATTTACATGGTGAATAGTACCATTTATTTTTTTCAGTGTAATTAATACCGAAAAAGTATCTGTTAATTTTTAGTAGCAACTCTGTTAAATTTGAAGGTGCGCTTGTATTTTTACAGGCATATTACTGTAGAATTCCAATGCCTATAAAAATCGTGCACTTTGGAATTTAGGTAATTCATTGAAAAATATTTTTTTCCCCTGTTTATTACATTCCCGTGTTTATTATAATTTACAACGAAAAGTAGAAAAACATAAAGAAACGAAGAAACGGCTTTTAAGTTTGCATATTTAGTCTGTCATGAAATTAAAACTTTTCAAAAAGATTCAAAATTTCGCTTGAACTGTGATTTCTCATTTTAGTAATGGTTTTAAATATGTGGATCTGTTGAGATTGTTGTGTAATCGTAGTCAAACTTGTAGGATCTCTAGCCGAATTAATTTAGGACAAAGGCCTTTGATCTAACCAGTGTATCTTGTGTAATCTCCGTAAGTGCATGTACACTATCAGCAATAATCATGAAACCACCTGTTTTGCAAGGAAAGTATATTGAACACATTTTTAGTAAAGCTAACACGAGTTTTGTTGTTCCAGAATTTTTGCTTATAAAATAAAATTCTAATTTTTAATAACAAACGGGATTTCAACAATGGCGAAAATTTTTTGATTTAGTTTAGAATTTGTAATTATTTTTTAAGCTAGCATACGTGTTGGATGCATTTTCAGCTGATTAGTTATAAGGTTAAATAGTGATTCGCACTCGAGAGTGGAGCTTGTGTGGAACATAGTATTTAAACCGACGTCTCTGAAATGTCTTTGTTCTCGTCTCATGAGCAGAATAAACGTGGCAGTCATGTTCAATGCTAATTTTCCTTCCTCTTAAAATCCACAATGAATAATTATCAATTTATATTCATCTACTAATTTCCTTCTTCATAATTAAATTACTGGTTAATGGTGATATATTTTCGGTGATTGTACCTTTCTTAGTGAAAATTATTTTAATTAGTGAAAATTATTTTAATTAGTGAAAATTACTTTACTTAGTGAAAATCACTTTACTTTTAGTGAAAATTACTTTTCTTAGTGAAAATTACTTTACTTAGTGAAAATTACTTTACTTAGTGAAAATCACTTTACTTTTAGTGAAAATTACTTTTCTTAGTGAAAATAACTTTTCTTAGTGAATATTACTTTACTTAGTGAAAATTACTTTTCTTAGTGAAAATTACTTTTCTTAGTCACAATTACTTTTTTTTAGTAAAAATTACGTTTCTTAGAAAGTTGGCAAATCTCCATGTTTTTTCTTTATCTTTACTTCGTTGAGATTCATATTTCATTGTAATTTCATTGAAAAATGTTTGTAACGAAAAGCATTTTTTCAGTATAGAAAAATATTCAGTTATTTCGAATAGAGGGAATAATTTTTTCTTGCGTATTTCCTTTGAAAGTGGCATTTATGCTATTTAATCATTCGAAGTCGTTTGAATACGTAAAATGCTGCAGGGAAAGAATTCAGTAGTAAAGGTTGATTTTAGTCAGACGACTGATTACATTTTTTCTTTGTTGATCTTTCATATTTATTCTGTGTTATCCTTTTAAATTGTTTAAATGCTTATTAAGAAACATATTTCAATAGTGATATTAGTTGTTTTTAAATTATTAGTTGTTTTTAAGTTATTAGTTTTTTAAAGTTATTAGTTATTTTTAAGTTATTAGTTGTTTTATAGTCAAATATTCTATTCCTGTGTCACTTTCTCTTTCAGTGTCGGTCAAAAAACAATTTATCACATCACATAACCTGAAAGTTATAGAAAACATAGATCAGTAAATTCATTTTTTTCCTCCGCAGATGGATTTTTGGTTTCCCATATTGATACTACCAGATATGGACGCACTTAAAAAAATAAAAAATAATAAACTTTGACTTTTCTCAATAAATTTGTAATTGTTAAAAAAATTGTAAATGTTGTAAATGTCTCTTAAAATAGTTTTAAAACTTATTTATATGAATCATAGCTAAGAATACTTATTTATATGAATCATAGCTAAGAATACTTATATTTTAATTCTTAGTTGTGAAAATTATCAATCTTATATTTTAAATTAAGCCTCGAGTTAGGTTGCCCCACTCACTTAAATTTATTGTTACCGATAATCCTAGACGCAAGTATAAAATACAAAAATGACGAGAAATGAATTAAAACTCGTTGCATCGACTCTTTAGAAAGTCAAATTTAAAACAATTTTTCAGTTTGTCGTAATTTGAGGAAGCTTGTGCGAGTCTTTGATATATATTTGAAATATCAAAGCAGATAGTGAGTTTGTACCGGAATCGAATGACGTTTGCCGCAGGAACGGAAAGAGTGCGGAATATGCTTGCCCTGTACAAACGCGACCCCATCGGCATTTGACGGATATGATATTGCCGGAAATAGCCACGTGATTTCCCGTGCTGCAATCCATGTGCGCGTAATGTCGAATTGGATACACTGCAGTAAATTATGCAAGTGGTTTACACATGTACACAGTTTACGAATAATCTGGCGGATACACTCCGGGTTAAATCGTTTCACTTGCACGCCCAGTAAGAAATATGATTTACGTCCTGCGACAAACAGGTCGATCCTCACCAAAGAAACTTCATCTGCCCTCTGAAAAACAGTTTCATTCGCTTTTTTCTCTAGTTTCGAAAACATTTACAAAATAATTTAATAATCTTGTAATTTTTGAAAAAGGCTCTAATTGTATTTTTTTAAATGCAATGCAATAATTTTATTGATCAACAGTTTTTATTCATCTGACAAAATAGTGAAAACAATAATATAAAGATGATTCTATGGTTTCTGAATATACATAACTGAATTTAACAATCACTCCGAGTCAAGGAATTGGTAAGTAATAATAATTTCGGCAACGAAATTGACAAAAACTTTTTTTGAAAATAATCCAATGACATTGTGTTATTCATTTTTCTACTTGAAATCAAGTTTAGTTTGCTTTTATTTTTAATTATTGTTTTCATTTGTATAATACCGAGGTAGAAATATTTTCCCACAAATTGTTTCCATAAGTTTGTAATTTATATTTGAAGTTAAATTTAAATGGGGAAAAAAAAAAGTTTTTTAGAGTTGAAATAAACGTGATAAATTTTATAGTTTCTGTATGTATAAGCTTTTTTTGAAAAAATGTGTCTTTTAATTTAAGTGCGGGCACGAAATACGGAACGTTAATCAGACTCAACGTTATTATTAAATGAATAGTATCCATCCAAGTCGACTGAATACTTGACGTGATGAATAATTACGTACGTCAAAATGTTTCATTTTCTTGGCACTTCGTTCCAGCGTTTGTCACGAGGTTCTTGAATTCAATTTCAGTTATCCGCTAAAGCATGAGACTATCCATGTATATTAGTTTAAATAATTCCTGTTATTAATTGATTTACCACTCTAGACAGACAGTATTGAAATTTTGTCTCAAATTTCGAATTTGCTTATAATAGTAACAATTTTAGATAATTATTATTTTTTTTTTAGATAGTTGTTACTATTTTTTAGATAATTGTTAATATATTTTTTAGATAAATGTTAATATATTTTTTAAATAAATGTTAATATATTTTTTAGGTAATTGTTAATATATTTTTTAGATAATTGTTAATATGTTTTTTAGGTAATTGTTAATATATTTTTTAGATAATTGTTAATATATTTTTTAGATAAATGT
>WNHD01003284.1:0-13011 GCA_011057455.1 Ganaspis sp. Gsp50
AAGAAAGGGCAAACTAACAATGAGAATGTTAATAGTTATTTAAATAATTTATTATTATTTACATGCGATTTATATTCAAACATTATAAAACAAACATTTATAATAATATATAAAATATAAATTATAACAAAAATGAAAAATATTAATCGCTCATTTTCTATAATTCTTCAAGAAATACAATGCCCTCAAAGCATCACATAAGATTAATATAAACTGTAAAACATAAGTGTTTGCCATGAAATGATAATATAAATAAAATAGATTTTATCCAGTTTTGAAAAATGCAGTAATTCTCCACAATTTTATTACAGGAATTTTTCAACAAAAGCGCACTATTCATTAATATTATCAATAGTAGATAAAGCTGCTATGTTTGATTGCTGAACAATTAATGAAAGGCGCATTTTTTAAAAATCCCTGTGATGAAGATATACAGCTTATTTTCTAAAAAAGATGATTCATTTAAATATAATTAATTTCAAAAACTGTTATACATGCCATGTCAGAAGAAATTTTTAAAAAAGTAAATTCGTTGATAAATATTAATTTCGCAACGAATTTTGTCACAAACAATATTTTTGAAACTTTAAAAATTAAACATTTCACAATTTTATATAAATTATACTTTTTTTATCAGTTTACTTACATTTCTATTTAATAATGAGTATCTTTTAGTTTCAGTAGTGATTACCTTATGTTAAAACAATGCCCGAGCTTAGCTCCGAAAAGGTCAGAATAATGAACAAAGTCCGTGACTATAACTTACAAAGGTAGTCATTTATTTAAAACTGCTTCTTAAATAAACTTGAGTGTTAAACAAAACAATATAAAATACTAGATTACTGGACTTTAACGTCCCTTTTTTACAAAGTTTCGCGAATTCTCGCCTTAGAAGTGATGTCTTGCCCAAACGCACCTGTTACACTGGACTACTCTGCTAATACTAATTTTGCACGTGGTCGTACGCCAAGAAGAAGATTTGCGAAGAAATCATTCTTCGCAAATTTACCCATTTCCGCCTTTCATTCGTTCTCGAACCTTCTAGAACATTCAATGATCTAATACATCCGGTACACTCATTAAACACATGACAGGCCCTGTCACTTTAAATTAGACGTTTAAGAAAAATCTTTAACACTTAAGTAGTCTGGATTTCAATTTTCTTCATCGCATCAGCTATCAGAGATTCTTCATTTGCAAACGGCACATTCCGCAATAGAAAATACTGTACTTTATAACCCCACATTTTTTTAATTTGTACATCTCTAATAATATATTCCGTATTAGGAAGAATTATGAAGCGTCTACTGTTAATTTTGAATAAATTACTCAAATTAGGTATTAGAACTGGACTATCTAAACTGATTTTGTATATAAAGAGCTTTACTTGCGATCCACTCTTATCTAATTCCTTTAATATATTTTTAGACTTCATATCATTATGACAATCCATTAATTTCTCCAACCCTACTACAAGCTGATTTTGTTTAAAAGTTTTCCCTTTCATATTTAATATATCACTGTCAGAATTTGTATCAATTTTCATTTCTGCATAAAACAACTTTTTAGACAATTTTAAGTCTGATACTTTTTTAACTTGTCTAACACCTAACCTATAGAGTGCTTTCTCTAAAAGAGCTTTAAGAATTGGATTATTCCAAGTATAAATATACCCACTACGCATCCAACCATACAATAAATAGTAATCTTCATAGTTCATATGTTTTAATGCCATATTATTAATATAATCTTTTTCTACATTCCTCATTTTCAATTCATCTAACACTACATTAGACTGTTTAAAAATAGAAATAATTTTGTCAGCTTCGTTTGAATTTTTAAATTTCTCTAATTCTGGTTGTAATTTATTTTCAAATAATAAAATTTCCATTTCAGTAGGATTCTTTACATAATATTCATCATACTTCTTATCAATACTTCGAGATCTAATCCAATCATTTGCAAAGTCACTGAATGTAGGCACGGGAGGGTGACCTATCTCTTTAATAATTAAATCAACTTCATCTCTTAAACGATTTTCCATCGGTGGATCAATATTTTGATTATTTTCCATGCTTTGAACATAAAGATTAGGATCTTCATTCCCACTGTTACCAGAATTATGAGGTTCTATTGCTAAATTATCTGGAACATCTGATATAGTGTCAGGATGAAGATATTTATTTAATTCTTCGTCTACGTTAATTGTGAAGTCGTCCTCTCTTACATGAGCGTTTATAAAGTCTTCAACACTAAAGCCCATGTTCTCACCGAAATTAATTTGTGTTCCTGAATCAAAGCTTGCAGCAGGAATTTGATCATTATTTAAATTTGGATTAATTCCACTTGCAGGTACTTCCTCCGCTAAATGTTCATGAATCAATGTCTCAATATCAATATCCGTGTCATCACCAAAACCAAAGAGCTCTAAATCTTTAAAAGCGTCTTCCGCATTTGATACATCAGAAGTGGACAAAATATAATGCTTCATGCGGTCCCTTGCCTGTTCTTCAGTATAACCCAAATTCGCACTTGCCACTAACTTCGCAGCGTTGTCAATGCTTTTTTGTCTTTCAGACAACTGAGCACCTCTACCACCTAAGCCTTTTTTCACAATATTATAAATATGCTTTCGAAATGCTGGTTGTACGTTTTCAAGAACATTGTTCTTATTTAATCTCATTTCAAGACCATACGTCATCTCTGTTTTCAAATTAACTTTTTTGTAAAGCACCTTTCCCCGTTTTGAAACTCCGCTCACGACGACAGGCATTTCTGTAACAATACCTATAACTCTATGTAACTCTGCATTTTTATTTGATAATCGAACAAACTTTGGCCCAAAAGGGTTGTCTCCTCCTGGAAATATGTATCTAAAGACATCATGACCTTCAAATTGACCTGCAGGTACTGAAGTCATACCTGAAAGGTCTGTACTCAAGGTTTTCCTGTTCATAAATTGTTGCCATATCTTTCTATATTTAAACGTATGAAGCTTTAATGTTGGAAACCTCTTCGCAACATTTCTATACAGGCTTCTAAATGCACGGCCAATATAAATGCTTCCATGTCTACTCAATTTCCAGACAAACTCAAAACCTGGATCAACAGCTCGTAGAAGACCGACCGAAAGACTTTTGAACATTTCTTTCGTAAGTAATACTTTTACGCTCACCTCTTGTAAATGAACAGCGACATTTTTTAATCCCGTACTCAAAAGTGAAAGAATCGCTTGCCTTAGGGTAAACGCTCTTATCGAAATTCCGGTCGATATGAACAAACGATTGGCAGCTATAGTGGTTAGCTTGAATCCTATTTTTGATAACTGGCCAATTAATGGAACGAAGCCTAAAACATCCATAAAACACGTTAAGAAAGTTAATGCTTCATCGCCTGCACTTGCAGATTCCACACAACTGTAAAATGGAATAAATACTTTTACAATGTCCAAAAATTTCTCTGTAGACGTTTTGTCATAGCCATATGTAGATATCATTTGTACAAACAGCTCAGCTTTTTCTTTAGCCACTGCTTGCACAAAATCAGTAAAATTTTCATTAGTTCCTTTCAAATAGTATTTACGCAATGGAATTCCTAAATCAACTCCAGCAGCTAATCCCACACGTGCATTGAATTCGGCTTGATTACCATCCGGTAAAAGAATCGTAACATTATTTTCATTCTGTTCCATAGCAAAAAAGATTAAACTTTCATTTTGCAGTGCAAAGAAATGGACGTTTTGGTTATAGGTAGGCCTCTGTGGTGTACACATGCTGCAATAACTAGGATACCGTTTTGGCTGACTTACCACAACTGTCGTAGTTGGTAAATTGATTAAGTTTTTTAAATCCGGAAATTCTTTGAATGCTTCCTGGAGGAGGTCAACCTCGAGAATCTGATATTTCTCTCGTATTTTGGGAAGTTGGTCTTTGTACATTTCATCAAGGTTTGGAAGCGTTTTACCATACTTCGGGCAGTAGTAACTGGAAGCATACGTCTTATAGTCTTCAACTTTAGCATTTAATTCTGTTTCATTAGTATATGCACATTCCTTTCGCAGAAAATCTTTTCCAATAGCAGTACGATTTCGGAAATTTGACATTGCAATATGGAACTGATAAAGAGAATCTTCTTCCATTGCCTGCTGATTGATCGTTTCGAATGTTGTATTCAAATGGGAAAATAACGTAAAGAATGCTTCATTCCAAAATTTTTCATCTTTGAACAAGATTTTGGTTGTTCTCTGATTAAATTTTTCTCGTTCTTTGTATGCATAAAAGATAAGTGCAGGAAGCTTGAAAATATTTAAAACCGACGTTGGCAACTTTTTCTGCAGTACAGTTGCTTCAACAGTTATTCCAATTGTGACATATTTGCTAAAAGAAAGATTAGTCAAATTCAACTGTGCAGATTGTGCTAGTTTCATTCCCGCTTGTGCGTACATGTATTTAATACTAATGATCTCTATGTCTTTAGTAGGTTCCGGAAATAAGGGCCAAAGAAGTGTTTCCGCAATTTTTTGAATAGCTAATTGACTCAGTTTCGAAACAGAACCATCGTCATTCAAGTGTCGTAAATAAAAAAGATTGTCATACATGGTTTGTTTGAAAAGTGAGAGTTTTAATTTTTTTTTCGTGCTTACAATATTTGCAATGTATCCGTAAATGTTTCCATTCTGTGAAAAAACAGCACTGGAGATTATGTAATCAAGCGTTGTATTAACGTATTCCATATCAAGTATCTCATTTTCATTGCCTCCATATAAATAACTGCCTTGTAGTAATTTTTGTGTAAGTTGTCGTTTTATCTTTATTTCGTCTTCAGTTTGATTAAGACATTTATAGAAGGCATTTACAATAGGAAATATCTGTCCCTTATGTTCTTTTTGTAATAATTCTTCGGAATAAAGTACTTCACTTAACTTGTTTAAATAAGTAAATAATGACAGAAATTGTACTGTTTTCACAGGGTCGAGAAAGAAGTTTGTATAGTTCATTTTGAAAAATCTTCCTAACTTGTAGTTTTGCTTTTTAATTTGTTGTTCTTTTGCGTGTTTATTATATCAGCTTTATTATTCTTTTACACCTGGAAGATAAAGTAAATCATATATTTATACGGAAATATTGTACTAGAGTTTACTTATATAATGTGAAGGACTCTATACTCTTCCGGATATACCGATAGTTAATTAGTTTAATACTATTTTCTGCACTGTCAATGAGGGAAATGTTTTCTTTTTCCAATGCGAAAATGCAAATTATGAATTATACTTAGAATCGGACCGACTATAATTATTCTTATCGTTAAATTCTGTTATATATTATTATTATTCTTGTTTTTGAAGAATAAGATTTACTTTACAACTGTTTGACAGTTTTAGATTATGTTTCCAGTCAAGAAAATACAGGGCGCATGACAGAAAAGGTGTTTGCACAAATCTATGTAAATACTATATATTTTTAAAAAATTGTAAACAAATGTTATTTTTATAAAGAAAATCAGTGAATCAATCATGAATATAAATTCACATTATTTAGAATGATACAATTTCTTCATGTATTTATGTGATGTTGCTGTCCAAGTAGAAATATCAGTAATAATAAATTTTGTCTTACCCTGGATTAAGGAAGGTCTTTTTAAAACGATCCAAATATCCTTAGTATCTTTACGGGATGTAGAGACTTGATGGTTTAGAAGGAGACAGTTGCAAATTTATTTGATGATTCTTAAATTTAATGTTTTATACTATTGTCATTATTCTTCTGAAATGAAAAAAATAAAATTCAACTTTTTGCTTTATTCTATTAACGAAGAATCAATTGTAATTAAATAATATAATTGTTTCAAATATTGTTTTTAATAAATACTAATACAATTGCTAATCTAATTGTTCTGAGAGTTGAAAAAATATAAAATTTATTACTAAAATAACTAAAAAGAAAACTAGTAGAAAATCATGTTTATGTCATGAACATTTTGGCTTCCTCGTAAAAAAAAGAGTTTAATATTCAAAAATTACGAATTAGTTACATTTGTTAATACAATTTTGTAATGTATAACCTGAATTAATACAAATCGATTCATCTTTTAGCATAAACAATTTTCTCAAAGAAATCATCATTTAAAATCATAATTTTAAATGTTATATAGTAAATTAAATTTTAAATGTAAAAAATTAAGCCTTCAAATTTCTTCCATAGAATATTAGTGTATAGGTCAATCGATTCGTTTTAGTTACAACAAATATAATTGCCTTCAGCTCAACCCTTTCAGAAATTCTGATCCCATTCCAAACTTTTGTGCAAGATTCAAACTTATTTTAGCTACAATTATTCGCTCTAAAAAGATTCAAAATAATTTTAGCTAATATTAGATTAGTTAATTTAATAATATTATTAATGAATTTGACAATAATTAATTATGTTATATTTTCTATTTTTCTTTTTTTATAGTTAAAACATTAAAACTCCTCTTGTTTAAAAATTTTCAGCTTAGGTGCGCAATTACCATTTGCGCTTGATCAGGCACAATTATTAAATATGACTTTACCTGAGTATTCCATTTTATTTGAATTGCTACAATTGTTGAGAGAAACTTATAATGTTAATTAATTTCGAAATCACAATTTGTGCTACAAGTTTTTCAGAGAATTAAGTTAAAAAAATGTTAGAAAATTAATAATATAATAAATGTTAGATACAACAGAGTGTTTGTACTTTAAAGTGAATCCGTCAAGCAATTTGATTTATACTAAAAAATATTGAGTCAAATTGATTTGTGATGAAAAAGAAAGCATACGTGTCTTATCCTTCAGTGTCAAAATGATATGCGAGCAATTCTATAATTTTATTGAGTAGAGGAAACATATCTTATTTTACCACCATGCTTTTCATTTTAAGGAAAAAATAAATTTTCAAATTACATTAATTGGTAATTTAAGGTAAAAACACTATTTGGGTACTGCAAAAACTGAGACATTGTGCGTCGTTTTGAATGTTATCTTTCAAGAATTCAGATAGACATACGTGCGGATGATAATTAAATCAATGAAAAATACTTACAAAAGTATTCTTTTCAATAGTTGAAATGCGTGTCAGCTGATTTCGATACCATTTTATCACATCTTCCACTAACAAATTTCGTGCACTTCTTACAAGCTTTTACCTGCTTTGCTTTTAGACTTTATTAGAAAAACCTTTGTTATTCAGAAATATTTCACTGACACAAATAAATATATTTATATGTTAAATATCCAGTATAAGTAATTGATGGAATTGAACCCATCACATCTCAAGCTATTATTTCTATTAAGGCAGTCACCAGCCCTCAAGTATCAGAAAATGTTTAGTTTATGCAATTTAGAAATGACACATAAATCTTATTCCACAATTGCCACACCAAATTTTGCTGAATTTGAGTCTTTATTTCTTTTATAAGAACTGCTGATATTCAACTCGACGTAATAACGTACTCGACTTAATATAGTTTTTTTTGTTATGAACCTAATTATTAGGTAATTTATAATCTTAAACAATTACATTAAAGTTTAATTAATTATAAGAAATTTTCATTTCACACCTCTTTTCATTTAATGATTTATTCTTAAAATCCCCGTCCTATTGACACTCTCATAGTTTCTCATCAATTTTCATATTCGTTTTCTCGTCTGTATTCTCATCCATATTCTCATCTATTTTTGCCTTTCCTCTTCAGATCTGCGCATTCCTAGATCTAATTATTCAAGCACATATTTTTATTTACTCCTTTCTAATAATGCTATCCTTAGTTGTAACAACCATTGCTTAGTAGTTTTATTTGTATATTTAATTGTGCAAAAATTTAACTCATCTAAATACTTTATTTTTACTAAAATTACAGATCTCGTCATCATAATTTACAGTTGTAAAATAAGTAAAAGCCCCAATCCAGCCTCAAGCGGATACACGTCATTATCACACAAATTTTGTTCTATTATTTCAACAAGATTATTTTTTTGCGCAGATAGTTTGTCTTTGATATTTTGAACTACGAATTTAATAAAAGCTTTGTTCTCAAAATTTTGCTTCTATTAAATACAGAGTAATAGTTGTAGTTGTCACTCTTTCACTACTACCACTATAACCAACTCGACTCTTTTTTATGAAATATTAATCTCATCGTTTATTTTTATTTTAATTCTTTTACCTTCTACTTGTTTGTGTTATTTACACAATTATTATTTAGTTGAAAACTCCACTTTGGTTAAAAGCTAAATGAACGCTATCTTCAACTCATCTTTTTCTACTCTTCACTCATTCTCTCCTTGAAATTGTTACTTGACAATGACTTCTCCTTTGAAAATTCGTTTTACGTTGTATACTGAACCCTTTTGAAACAGAAAGTTCATTATGATATCTTGTGTCTCAAACGAACCTAGAATTCATTGTAAGTAGAGAACAACCTTTACTGTGATTAATCAATTTACACCTTGTTGTCCAAAGGTTTCTTACTAAAAACTTCGGACATTATTCTTTCTAATTACTAGCAGTGCATGTAATCTCATCACTCGTCTGCTTTTTAATATATTTCTTATATATTTCTCATCAATCGACTTGCATGATAAATATAATCGATTGTTTGCATATGACATTTTTGACAATAGAATGGTTCGTATATTTGACATCAAACCTATATATTATGTTTTAAGGAACGCATCTCTTTTCTCGTCTACTAAAGATAACAATACATTTGAACTATTTTAATAATTCATATGGTTTATTTTAATAACATTTGAAAAAATTCACTCGTGCAATAATTCTACTAATACATTAAAAATAGTAAATCGTCTTCTCATCATATGAGTTACTTTTACTTCGCATCTTATAAACTATTTGGTCCTTTTAACTTTTAAAATTTATTCGAATATTTAATCCGAATGTTAATTTATAATGTTGTTTTGATAGAATCTTACTCATCTTTCATGCAATAGATCAGAAACGTTTAATTTGAGTTATAAGAAATTTTAAAATCTCAAATTCAATTTCTTTGCATCAAATTGTGATTACTTATTATATTCACATCTCTGTTTTTTTATTGTAACTCTTTATCTCACCTCTACACCTCTAAACTGCTATTCATTCTATGATTTCGATATTCATTTTTTTGAACTACATCAATTTGTGTAAATCATTGTATTATTATTATTATTTTTTAGTAAGTTGTATTATTGTTCTCATCTTTTAAATTTATTATTTTGTTATATCCACACAATTTAACAATCATTTTAGTAAGTTCTCACTTTTCTTATCTTAATCTCTTAATTTTTATATTTTCTTTCCTTTCCTTTCTCCTCAACAATTTATACAATTCAGTTAAAGAATTTACTTCAACTTTAAATTTTCTCCCATATCACATCTACTAAGACGTCCATATCTTTTTGAGTCTTTATTTTTCTTGCCTCTTACATTTATAATACTACTTTCACTCATCACTTGACTAATGATATTAAAAATACCAGTAGAGGTCTTACAGAATTTTCAAAAATAATAAACAATTCAATCATTCACATCTATACTTTCATTTGTATTTTTGTCTTCAGGTTTATTACTCGTTAGAGCTGCTGTCAACAAATGGGGCTTTATGTACTAAGTTTAGTATAAATAGAAAATTAAGTTACACCTTTAGTTAACTTATCATCTAATGCGTGGAGTTTCTCATCTTTTTCTCATTTACTCTCAACTTTTTTCATCTACTCTCATCTTGATCTCATCTTGATCTCATCTTGATCTCATCTTGATCTCATCTTGATCTCATCTTGATCTCATCTTGATCTCATTTTGATCTCAACTATTCTCATCTACGCAGATCTCTTTCTCCCTAATTCTCTCCTATAATCTCTCCTTTTGCATCTGCTCTCCGTTTTCACATCTTTACTGATATTATATTCATTTTGTTTTATTTGCATTATGAAGTACCGAGGTAGTCTCTATAATCGTGGTACCAAGTTTTGTTTTTCGTAACATCCAATTTGCACTCCCCACTGTGCTTCTGAGATTATTACTTGCTCTATACATCTACACCCTAGTTGATTGAGTCACAGTACCGAACATCAAGCTTCTGCTCCCCAACCAACCTCTCGGAATTGTATTAAACTGTACACTCTATGCAATTGAGTAAAATCTCTTAATGAATTAATTATAGCAATTGCATATTAGAAATTCACTTAAGTTAGTTTAATTAATACTTCTTAACTTTAAACACATTTCTTTATTACATGTTTCTCACCGATCTTGTAAATATCATGAATATATTCAATTTATCATTGGAAGAGTCAACGACTATCAGTCCAATTTCATATCCTGTATCGCACCTTGATAAATCTCGTCTCCATCTGTAAATATTGAAAATTATTAGAGAATATTCTTCATATATATAAATTTTTGCAAGAATAAATTATTATTTATTATAAATATTCATATTTAACACAACTAATATGCAAAACTAATATGCAACTAATATTAAATAACTCACCATCACGTTTTCACTTCTGTTTATTTATTTTATTGTGTATTTATATTTGATTTTTAATAAGTGTAACCTTACAATCAATTGATTTAGTTACTAAGATTGACAAGTTTAAATAATATATTAAAAATTGCAATCCAGTCATTTCGCGCATTTGAGGTTAACTAAAGTGGGAAGGCCTTAACGCGTCGCGTCTTGTTTCTTTGACTCTTCGTTTCCTTCCCCTTCGAGGTCTTCGCCTGGATGGTGGTTCTCTTTAGCGTGCCGCTCTCACACTTATTTTCACTCGCCAATTTCATGCTCATCTACTACGTAGTTTTTAACTTTTATTTTGATCAAATTTATGTTTATAACAATACTAAAAACTTTACTTTTTAAACACTTCAAATTTGTATCATCTTTAATTGTTGAACGCATCTTTTCTTTCAGTTTTGCAACACGCGCCGACATCTTTCTTTACACATAAATTTTATGTTTGCACGCCGCCATTTTGATTTCCTTGACGCGACTTTTTCTTTATTCCAGGAAATGCGCCTTTTCTTTTAATCTATTAATTCTATTTATTTATCAAATAGTCACTCACCAAGCACTGATCAGATTTTGACTTTGTCGCAACACGCACTCCCGGAAACAAAGAAATATCGTACTTACAAATTGTTCGTTGCGTATCATCTCGCTTCTCGCCTAATCACTCATCTTACAGATCTGTATTTATTCTTACACGTCTCATCTTTGAACACAACACTCGCACCGTGGAAACGTGGTTGGGACCATAACCTGTTGGAAGGTTAGAGAAATAATAAGGAACAAGAATAACGTTTAATATAAGTTTATTAGGAACTCTCCAAGATACATAAACGAATACAGAGAGACAGACTGACGGACTCAACTGGCGCGTCGCAACGCCGCGCAGGATTACATGTAAAGGCACCTACACACGCAATTATCAGGACCGTACCAAGCATATAAGAAAAAAGGAATAGGAGTGAGCGATATTTCCAAAAATTTTATACATTGATTTTGGAATAAATTCTTCGTTTTGGATTTTTGGACAATGTTGGACCTTTTAAAATTTTGAATCTTTTGAATTGGATTATTCAGATTGGATTCTGGACAAAGTATTATTTGGAAGATAGCACTTTTTGAGTAATTGGATAAGATATGTTTCTTTAGTCGCACGTGGAACGATTCTTACATATTAAATTTCTAACCACGCATGCAAGAATTGAGTAGATATTGATGAATTATTAGGTTAGTAAATTGCAAATCCAATTGTTGATTTTAATGATTAAGCCTTGGTTATTCATTTAATGCCTTATCAGATTATGTTTGCTTTCAATGTTTTAATAAAATATTATAATCTTCCGTTTTCATGATTAACAGATAATTTTTACATTCAGTGAAGTGAAACTATTTAGTCACGTGTGCAGACAAATAATTTTACATGTTTATCATGTCAATTGAAAAGCAATGTCGTTATAATTCGTTACATTTTTAAAATTGAAATAAAACCCAAATAAAATATAAGCTTTCTTGAAAATTATAATGTTTTTGCTCCCTCATAGAAAAGCATTGTTTTCGATCCGATTTTCCAAAAATAGACTAAATCAACTGAATTTCACCTAAGAAGTTTAAATTCGAAGTTTGAAGCCAATGTCTAGATGTATGTGTGTCTGTGTGTTTAGTCGTTTCTAGTGGACTCTCTATCTCCAGAACGCTTTGACCGATATTAATGAAATTTGACACAGTTATAAAAATCAAAAAACTAACACAAGAAATCTCATCATTTTTTACATAATCTTAAATAATAATAATATAAATTAGCTGTATATTTAATAACGGAGTTTTTTAATTTAATTGTCCCAAAAGTGAAATTTTGTCTTACACTAAAACTCTTAACAAAAAAGCAAATTTTCACGTAATGAAGAGTATAAAAATAGTAACTTGTCAGCAGTTTTGATTACTGGTTTCTTACTTTTATCTGCACTAATTGCGGTAATGGAAAGTGTCAGTTCATGCTTTTGCTTTACCATAAAGACTAACTTTTAAAAGTTTATATTTTTTTAAACCAGTTCTTATTTATACACAAGCAACTTATTCTTTCCGTAACAAGTGTATGGGATTGCAAAAATTAAAATAATATCTTTAAGTGCTTTTGTCCATTCATGAACGCGTCCGATTTTCTGAGTTTAATATATTCTTATCTCTTATGATCTTATAGTACCTTTTACATAAACTAATTTTTCATTTCTTGTAAAATGCTCAAAATTTTAACATTACTTATCGGAATTTGTACAATTATTAATGGTACCAGTAAAGAATTGGAAGAAATTATCAATAAAGCTGTGAAAGTTCTTAATTCGAAAACAATTGTAATGAATGAATTGCAACAACATGTCCAGGATTTACTATTGCAAAAGTAATTAATTACATTTAATATCATCAGAAATATTCGAAATTTTTAACTGCAAGGATCAGAGAATGTTCCTACTAGCACTAAAAATCAAC